>ONZH01016580.1:245000-418300 GCA_900303285.1 Rhinella marina
TAGATAGATAGATAGATAGATAGATAGATAGATAGATAGATAGATAGATAGATAGATATTGGATAGACCATAGAGAAAGAAAATATGAAATATATAGAAATATATCGAATTTATAGACCATAGATACATCTAAAATATAGATAGATAGATAGATAGATAGATAGATAGATAGATAGATAGATGATAGAGCAAGTTACTTACTTAGCACCTCTGGGGTCTTCTTGCAGTTGTCGAAGTCTTCTAAGAAAGGTTTCTGGTTTGGTTTATCTATGGCAGCCTCCTCGGGCTTGTCCTCTGCCCTCAGGATATAGTCACTGGGCTTGCTGTACACCAGGGTGCAGTGCCTCTGTTTGCTGTTGAATTTATTAGGGTCCAGGATATCCAGGACCGAAAAAGAGGTGGTTCTGTGAACCACTGGTGGAGCTGGCACCATGCCCTCTTGTCCTGGAGTATTGCCACTCTGACTGTCCCCTTGCCTGTCCCTGGGGCAGCCATACACCGGGTGGTCGTTTGCTGCCAGTCTCTGCTCTCCGTGGCTGTCCATGATCTCCCCGGTGTGCATGGTGCAGGAGACTGCTTCTACTACCACTGCTGCCTGTGCTTGGGGCATTGAGATATCTACCTGAGCCTTTTCCCTACTCACATTCATTGCTCGGTCACAGGTCTCTGGAGGAAAGCTGTTGCTCCTTGCTTTGCAAACTTTTAGTCCTTTCCAGCTTAAATCTTGGAGAACCACAAGTGACTCATAGCACCGGGTATCTGAGAGCAGGTTCAGGGTGTGAGGCAGTTTGGAGGTCACTTGAGCCTTACAGGGTTGCTGGACCACTGGACTTCTCAGAATTGGGTTCCTCAACACCTTTTGGGACTCCTGGACCTCGTTAGGACTCTGGAGGCCCCTTCGATCTTGTAAAACTCTCAGCTCTGTTGAACCCAATATTTGGTCAGGTTCCTCCACACCTTGTGGGACCTTCTAAGGACTCTTCTGTTGTCTCTTTAGCCTTTTAGGTCAATGAGCTTAGTAAGTTCCAAGTTTCAGACTTGAGCTACCGGTTGTGCTTTGAATGATTCCTTTGAAGACCTTTTTGTGGAGTTCTCAACCTTGTGTGGTTCTGACAACACTGATGGACTTCTCTCAGACTTTGGACCTTCAAGTCTTGGAAACTGTGCTTTGTGGTCTCCTTATCTCTGTGGCAGGTTTCTCTTTTAAGGACTCCTTCCCTGAGTTTAGTGATGCTCCTCCACCTTTCTTCCTCCAGCAGATGGGTCACTATCAATGAGCTGGTTGTGGAGTTAAGGACTTGGTGCTTCTTCTAAAATCTCAGTTTTTTAAAAGGAGCCATTGAAGACCCTTCCCAGCAATGGACTTGGAGCAGTGAGAGGCAGCAGTGTGTCCTCCTCAGGAGCAGATTGTGGAGTGTGAGGTGTGATGCTGAGTGATACCCTATGGCTGGCTCAGCAGCTCCATCCTCCATTCATCTGGGCAGCATCTAAATAGCCTTATTTGGAGAAGTGGGAGGTGATGGGATTTCTTCTTAAATAATTGCCAGGATCAATAATAGCAGGAACTTCTCTACACAAGGAGAGCAGCAGATCAGATAGGCCGAGATCATCCCAGCTGCAGACTAAATGGATTATAATAGTTACTCCTGCAGAATGCACTTTGTGACAAGGTAAAATATGACTGGAGACATCCAAATATACAGGAGGAGAGGAACCAGGGGAGATCCAGGAGACACCGAGAGGACCCTACCTATAGCCAGACAATAGCAATGTGTATGAAACATCTATTTATCCATCACTAATATATCTATCTATCTATCTATCTATCTATCTATCTATCTATCTATCTATCTATCTATCTATCTCATATCTATCTATCTATCTATCTATCTCATATCTATCTATCTATCTATCTATCTATCTCATATCTATCTATCTATCTATCTATCTATCTATCTATCTATCTATCATCTATCTTCTATCATGTCTGTCTATCTAAAATAGTTAAAATATGAAAATCTATCTATAAATCGATTTATCTATGTCATATCTATCTATCTCATTTCTTTCTTTCTTTCTTTCTTTCTTTCTTTCTTTCTTTCTTTCTTTCTTTCTTTCCTTCTTTCGGTCTGTCAATCATTCACATACAGATCTTGAAAAATAAATGACATATCCGAGAAATAGACGGGAGATGATCCACAGATAGACAGGTAGATAAAAAATATATAATAGATAAATAAATAGATATGATATGTTACAGTTATATATGAAATAGGTAAAGTAAAGATAGGTAGATAGATACACAATATAAACGAGATAGATAAATAGATACAGTATAGATAAATATGAGATAGAGGATAGATATATAATAGATAGATGATTAGATAGATGTGAGATAGATGATAGATAGGTATTAGATAGATAAATAGATGTTAGATAGAGATAGATAGATAGATAGATAGATAGATAGATAGATAGATAGATATTGGATATGTATGAGAAATATATGGGAGATGTTCAATAGATGAAAGAATAGAAAAAACAGAAAAGATACAGAAAAAGAAAGGAAAATTAAAAAAAGATATAGAAAAAGAATTAAAGAAAGTGCAAACATATCGAAACATATAGATAGAAAACGGATGGCGGCATAGAGGGTCTGAGTAAAAGTTGTCCCTGATCTGTCCTGATCCCATACATACGTATAATATTCATTACAAGTCATCTACACTCACTCATCTGTGCTACACCGTGCACACTCACACACAAATATTATCTATTTGTTTTTCCACAAATATATAAAACACGCAGGTAATGTGTCACTGAGGAGTATGGTGTGCATTAGCACAGATGAGGCAGAGCTCAGCTGGTGGACACTGGAGGGCTGACTGTGTCATGTGGCACTGTATGGACTATCGTCCAGCCCCTGCTGCTGTTATTTTATCTCTGTGTTATGGTTATGTGGACATGGTGTTTGTTATCATTGTGCATTACTAGGTATTAGGCTGATGACACACACAGCCCTGCTACATCTGTGTACTGGAGAAGCTCCCCTGCACCCCACCTGACACCATGACTGCTGTGTAATTATCAGAGGCAATGATCCTTCAGAAAGCAGAAATTAAAAGTTCTGAGGGATAATGGGCTAAAACAATGAGACAAGCAGTTTAAGGTGGGACAGGATGACCCCTCTGGGACCGCACTGCTCCTGTCCTGCAGCTGCACCGGCTGATTCCAATCATTGCCCCCCACCACACAGTGCGTCCAAGCCGTGCGGTTATTATCTGCAATTATAAATCACTTATCAGGACCAGAAGAGGAGGAGGAAGAGGGATGACTGGTCCCTTGTGATGTCACCTTTCCTTTGTTAGTAGTCTATCTATTATCTATCTATCTATCTATCTATCTATCTATCTATTATCTATTTATATATCTATTATCTATCTATTATTTATCTATCTATTATCTATCTATCTATCTATTATCTATCTATTATCTATCTATCTATTATCTATCTATCTATCTATCTATCTATTATCTATCTATCTATCTATTTATTATCTATCTATCTATTATCTATCTATCTATCTATCTATCTATCTATCAATCAATCAATCAATCTAATATCTGTCTATCTTTGTTTCTATCAGTCTGTCTGTTGGTCTGTCTATCAATCACATACGGATCTTGATAGATGGATGAGATATATGAGAAATAGATGGGAGATGATCCATAGGAAAATAGATAAAAAGATATATCATAGATATGAGATAAATAGATGTATTGATATGTTATATATGAAATAGAGGAGAGTAGAGATAGGTAGATAAATACACAATATTAACGATAGATAGATAGCTAGATAGATAGACAAATATATAATAGATAGATACTGTAGACAGATATATGAGATAGATAAATAGATAATGGCAAGATATAGATATTAGATAGATAGACATATAGATAGATTATATATATATATGTAGGTAGATATAGATAGATATATCTATCTATCATCTCAGCACATGTTGTACAATACACACATATAACATGTATCAAGCAGCAGGCTACAGACTTGCAGAGATGAGTTTGTAATCCTCTTAATTTCCCAGCTATTAACTGTAATGCTGGCTCTAGCTCCCAGGTCCATTCCCTTAGTCCCCTGGTCAGGGGCCCCATGGAGTTATCATCCTGGGTGACAGTAGATATGATGCGACCGCGGCTCTGGGTGTGGACCCCGCAGATATGAAGATGTTCTATGGCTTCTAATCACAATTGATTGTCAATTAAAGGCTCATTTGCTGCATCTCCATCCATCTGCCATGTCCTGTTATCTGTGCAGCAGGAGCCAGGCTGTGAGGGCCCAGCACTGGATGGCTTCTGACAGCTAATATCTCTCTCATCCTCCCTCATCCGCACAAAGGACGTCTCCCCGGGATTTCTTTAACTTGGGAAATCTACATTTTTGGTTTCTTTTATATTGATTGGAAAAAAACTGATTTTCTGTAAAATGGTCTAAAAAAGGCTTGAAAAGGATATAAAAGTATAGAGAGGACTGACAGTAATCACAGTGTGGTATCCGGGGTCCAGTACCCTGTAATCTGTGTAACATCACTCCACAATATCTATTATCTATCTATCTATTGTCTATCTACTATCTATCTATCTATCTATCTATCTATCTATCTATCTATCTATCTATCTGTCTGTCTGTCTGTCTGTCTATCTATCTATCTATCTCATATCTATTATCTATTTATCAATTATCTATCTATCTATCTAGAAAAAAATGAAGATTTTTTTCTAGATAGATTTTTTCAAGATTTATCCAGTGGACCTGTGGCCCTGGTCTTTTGGAGGAATTGCACCCACCTTGGGAGTGCTGCTTGTCTATTTTCTGTATCTATCTATCTATCTATCTATCTATCTATCTATCTATCTACCTCATATCAATCTATCTATCTATCTATCTATCTATCTATCTATCTATCTAATATCTATCTATCTATCTATCTATCTATCTATTTATTATCTATCTATCTAATATCTATCTATCTATCTATCTATCTATTATCTATCTATCTATCTATCTATCTATCTATCTATCTATCTATCTATCTATCTATCTATCTATCTATCTATCTATCTATCTATCTATCTATCTATCTATCTCATATCTGTCTATTATCTATCTATCTATCTATCTATCTATCTATCTATCATCTATCTAATATATATATCTATCTAATATCTATCTATCTATCTATCTATCTATCTATCTATCTCATATCTGTCTATTATCTATCTATCTATCTATCTATCTATCTATCTATCTATCTATCTATCTCTCTATCCCATTACTCTGTTACTCCTACAAGAACTTATTAATGAATTGCTAGCAGTTTGCAATGAAAGTCCAAATGGATGTTACCAGTTGGGGGGGTGTCCCTGCACAGTCTGACATTATCCAATCAGTGCTGTCAGTATCAGACTGTGCAGGGACACACACCCACCTGGTAGCACCCATGTCCAAATAAAATGCGGACGGCATCCGTATTTTGCGAATCCATGGTTTGCAGACATGGTCATGTGCATGGGGCCTAAGAGGAATGAATGTAGAGCCCCCTCCCCAAATTCCACATATGAGCTATGACTTCAGTATGGAAATGGAACTTTTTGGAGCAGGTAGTAATGGTCGCGCTGGGGTCTGCGGTAATATTATGTGAGCAGACAGACGTGTGGCTTTAACAAGGGCTGGAAATGACCCCATGTGTCAGTATTACAGAGGGATGAAGGTTTAAAGACCTGGAGTAGCTCGAGGGCCCGCCACATATCTCCTTGTCAGGGGTCTCATTTCCTGCACTGGTGGTTCTGGTGCAGGAGTTAAATCACCTGATCTGGTCCCTTTCCTACCGTCCATTTACATCTTTTATTTTCTGTGGTGTTTTTTTTTTTTTTTTTACATTTAGACCATAAGATCTTGTTATTTTCATATCCCATACCATGATGGGGGTTGTATCCACCTCCTGTACCATTCAAATAGAATGAGACCTCCACAAATATGATCCTCTGATGGGGTGGGATGCCTGAAAACATAGTGACACGTCAGAAGTTTTGATGGCTGGGGTCCGGGTGCTGAGGCCTCCACGGATCGGCGTATGGATCCATAGAAAGTAGTTCGAACACCACTAACCCTGCTTCTCGTTGGAGCTGGTGATGGGTCTTCAGAGGTGTAGCTGGGCTTTCCTTCAAAAAGTTCAGTTCACTGACTTATCCCTCAACCATAGCAAAGTAGCCTTAAGGCTACCTACCTCGTAGCTGCCCTTGATGCTATTCCTCTTGTCGGGCTATATGCAGCATGATGGGACCATATTCTTCTGGGTAGGGAGCCTTCAACAGCTGTAAGGCCAGAGGTGCACCACCAATGAGGTGAGGTGAGGCGGTTGAGGCAAGGGGTGCTGGGAGTCGGACCGCCACTTATGAAATATTGATGGACCATGCGTGGACAATAAAATGATCTGCCTTACACAGCGGCGCACTTAGCCTTTCTGCTGCCTGAGGTGAAAACTGAAATGGCGCCTCAACCTCCCGATGCCAATTTCTTAACCTAACCCCTTCCCTCCAGCCCTACTTGGAAAACATTACATACAGCGCTACAAAACATATAGGGTAATACGGCGCCATATAGTGTACCCACTGTGCTTCCCAGTACTATACTGCAGAAACAGAAAATCCTACTTCTCAGGGGTGCACCACCAATGAGGCCAGGTGAGGCGATCGCCTCAGGCAGAATCAAGTAGGGGCAAGAGAGGGGCAGCCAAAGAGACATGGGCTGAAGAGAAGGGGTTAGTTTAAGAAATTGGCATTGGGGAGGGAGGGGCTCTGTTTCAGTTTTCGCCTCTGTCCCTGCCTCTTCTGCGGCCCCCGTCTTGTCCCTACCTGGTGCTGCCTGAGGCAACTGCCTCACCTTGCCTCATTGTTGGTGCACCCCTGGCCTTACAGCTGTTGAAGGCTCCCTACCCTGAAGAATATGGCCCCATCATGCTACATATATCCCTACAGTGACTGTATTAGATCACCCTCTTCGAGGACTGGTCCATACATTCATATTAGACAAGGGGACTCTCTCAGTAACACAGTTACTATAGAACCAGGCCCACAAGAACATCTCTCATGTCCCGTCCCATCCCAGTCCTTTGATTGATCCTCTTCCAGAGCGGGATTACCTTATGGATACATTCTAACGACATCCGTCAATGTCTGCCTGTCAATTAGAGCAGATCTAAAGAGGCTCCGGTATTATCAGCCCTGCGATCAATGGCCTAAAATCCTACAATCCGAAAACACATTCATCCAATTTGTCGGAGCCGCTGAAGGGCTGAATATTATTGATGGCTATTGATGGCGCTAATTCAATTAGTTTGATTCAGTGGGGCTGTGATGGGTTCAGACAGAGCCATGAGGAATTTGTGCAGGTATCACTGCACCAAGGATTTTCCGCTCTGACAGCGACTATTCGGGGAAAGGAGAACTGTTTGAGCTCTATTACGGGAATCCATCAAGTGTGAGATCGACGGCTGCAGAACTTGCTAAACTTTTCTTTAAAAGTTACAAATTCTGCTAAAAAATTCTGTTTCAGCAAAAAAGTTAGAAAAATGACAGTGATTTCCTTAAAGGGGTTCTCCGGGAATTAAGAAAATGAAAATACTTAAATCTTACTTCATTATAAATATATTCCCAAATACCTTACATTAGTTATGATGGCTTGTTTTGTCTGGGGAGCAATCATTAGGAGAAACAAAATGGCCGCCAGGCTGTCAGTATACACAAAACCTGTCCTAATCACACAGGAGGACAAGTTAAGTTACTTCACAACACTGAGGTAAAGAGCTGCCTCATCCTCCTCTCTTCTTGTCAGGGATTTTGAACCCGAATACAGATGATAAGATCTTTAGCTGAATCTCTGTAGGAATGGAGGTCATGAGGAGATGTGGCTAATGAGTAGCAGCACTTGTATGCAGTGTCCATTACCACAGTCTGTCCTGTCCGTCCTCTCTGTACTTCATGTCTCCTCATGAACTTCATTCCCACAAAGATTCAGCTAAAGATCATATTAAACTGTATTCAGGATCATAATCCCTGATAAGAGAGGAGGATGAGGCAGCTCTTTACCTCAGTGTTGTGAAGTAGCTTGTCCTCCTGTGTGATTAGGACAGGTTTTGTTTGAAGTAAAAGGATGGCAGCCATTTTGTTTCTCCTCATCATTGCTCCCTAGACAAAAGGAGCCATTATAACTAATGAAAGGTATTTAGGAATATATTTATAATAAAGTAATATTTGCGTATTTTCATTTTCTTAATTCCCGGAGAACCCCTTTAAAAGAGAAAAAAAATTCTACTATCCAAATAAAAAAATAAAATAAAAATAATAAAATAGCAATAATAATAACAAGAATAATAGTAATAATAATAATATAATGATACCACCAATCATCTCTATTATTACTGCTATAAGGATCACATCCTGTTTTTACTAATGGTGGCCGTACACTTTAGATGCGCACGCTGACAGCTTTTACTCCTCCCCCCACCATACACATGCACTCTCCACTTGGTTAAGCATGCATGTGTTCTCAATAGGGAGAAGGAGAATTACCTGCAGCTGCACACCTCTGGCTTATCTCCATTGAGAACTTACAGATAGGACATGTCGAAATTTTACCTGCCGGATCCTTCTTTACAGCACTTCAGGGGTGCACCTAGCCTTTCTGCTGCCTGAGGCGAACATTGAAACGGCAACCCCCCCTTCCCACTGCCAATTTCTTAACCTAACCCCTTGGCCACAATGAAAGCGTTCATTGCCTATGGCCCTTCTACTGCCCCCTCTTGCCCTGGTGCTGCCTGAGGTGATCGCCTCACCTGGCTTCATTGGTGGTGCACCCCTGCACCACCTTTCACATTAGATGGTCAGAAGGTCCATTGATGTTCCTGATGTAGCGTGTGGCGTTATGTCCATGATAGTGCTGAATGTGTAAGGTGAAGGTGGACAGAAGACAAACAGACTCAGGCTCCGTTCAAATGTCCATGTGCGTTTGACATCTGTGAAAAAAATCAGTCTGTGTTTCATCTGTGAAGATGTCCGTGTTTGGTCAGTGTGTACGTTTTTTGCCCTCCACATGAAAATATGTTTTAAAAAGTGAAAAATGGAACAAACACGGAGGCAACACGGATGCCATCCATGGAGTGGAGGTTACACAGAGATAGGATATGATGGAAGGATCTGCACCTGTTCTGTGTTTAGAGCTGCACCTGGTTTTGTCTCACAATCACTGGTAGAAATCACTGACCGAATGCTGATGTGTTAATGGGGCCTTGGGGCTCATGCACACAAATGTATTTTCTTTCCGCGTTCGTTCTGTTTTTTTTTTTTTTTGCGGACTTTATGCGGAACTATTCATTTCAATGGGTCCGCAAAAAAAAAAAAAAACGGAAGGTACTCCATGTGCATTCTGTTTTCGTATGTCCGTTCACAAAAATTAGAGCATGTCCTATTATTGTCCACATTATGGACAAGGATAGGACTGTTCTATTAGGGGCCAGCTGTTCTGTTCCGCAAAATACGGAATACACACGGACGTCATTTGTTTTTGTTTTTTCGGAAAATACATACGGTCGTGTGCATGAGCTCTTTGACTGACTTGCAGTGACCCCTTGCTTTACTTCGGAAGATGCAGTAAACAGCTTAAGGCTACATGTGTTGCATGACTTTTTGTCTCAGAAAAGTCGCGTGGCATTTTTTGTAGTCAATGTAGTCAATGGCGTCGCACTGTGACATGTGACATGCTGCGACTGTGACGCGACTGCTGTGCCAACACATGTCACCCTGTAGCCGTAGCATAAATCTGTGACAGACTAGATATAACGTGTATATACAGTAGTGCTCAATAGTATGTGAACCCGTCATAATTTTCTATACTTCTGCATAAATTTACACTAATTGACAAAAAGAAAAATAAAGCACCCAGATAGAAATGTCAGATTGTTTCAAATCTTAGCATGCAGTTATGTCTCAGGCAGATATGATTATACAAGTGGTCTAATTACACCCTAGGTCTTGCCACAAGAGGGCGTAAAGTTGCTCGCCCTATAATAAGGCTCTCAGAGGCTACTTTTGGGTAGTCTACCTGTTGGTGAAAGATTGTTGACTCTATGAAATATTTGAAGACATTTTGCTCAGTTGACTGAGAGAAGCAGGATGGTGATTTCAATGAATTGCCCGCCATCTACGCCATTCTTACCTAATTGTTAGGAGGTGTTGGGAGCGGTGGTTACGTGAGGGCACCCACACAATGCGAACAGGCTTCGGATAGCCAGACAGACCACCAGTAGAGAGGATTGTTTGATCCACTGACAAGCACAAGCAGCTCCCACAGTTTCGTTGTTCACCATTCAGATACAGGTGGCACCTTCATTACACCCCTGTCTCTGCATGAACCATTTCCAGGTGCTTAGGAAATTTGGTGTTACAGCACCCTTTACATCTCCTGCCATCAGGGGCGGATTGGCCATAGACCTTACAGGGAAATTTCCCGGTGGGCCGATGCCCAGGGGGCCACCTGGGCCATTCTCATGGCCAGCCAGTGGAAGGTTTTGGGGATGTATTTTGTGATGGACTGTGGTATTTGGCTCTGTTGAGGTGGTATAATGTGCCACAATATGGTATTGCTGGCCCTGCCTTCCATCAATTTGGACCTGACCACAAATCAGGGCCACTTTTAGTATTTTTTCCAGGGCCACTTTAGGTTCCCAGTCCGCCCCTGCCTGCCATTGACCACAAGCCGCTGTTGCCTGGTGTTGTGAACTTCTATGGAATGGGATCATCTTTAGTGATGAATCCAGGTTCTGTTTAGGATTCAGCAAAGGTTTGGTTAGAGTATGGAGGCCTCATGGTGAGCTCTTCAATCCTGCCTTTGCTGTGGAGCGACACACTGCCCCAACTGCTGGTGTGATGATTGCATACGATCACGTCTAGTAGTGATAGTAGGGTCACTAAGAGCACATCGATATGTGCAGGACAGCCATATCTTGCCCCTCATGGCAGGGCTTCCATCTGGCATTTTTCAGGAATAATGCTTGCCCACACACAGCAAGGATTTTACAGGAATGTGCAAGCGTGCAGGACAACATACAGAACCTGTATGCATCCATGCCCAGCTGTTTCTCATCGTATCCAGGCTAGAGGTGGCCCAACAGAGTTCTAGCGCCTTCTTTCAATTGTACAAATTCCTTTTTGGTGTATTATTTTTTTTGTCCATGAATGTACATCAGTTTTTCATACAAGTCCTAAAGATGGGCAATAATGTTCTTTTTGGAGAGCAGTAGGCTTTTTTTTCTTGCAATCCTGCCATGCACAGCGTTGCTGTTCAGTGTCCTCCTGATGGTGGACTCATGAACATTAACATTAGCTAATGTGAGAAAGGCCTTTAATTGCTTAGAGGTTACCTTAGGTTCCTTGGTGACCTCACGGACCTTTTCCAGCCTGATGAGCATCAACACCTCTTCTTCTGAGGTCATCAGAAATCTCCTTTGTTTGTACCATGATGTTCCATATTTTTCACTCCATGAGACGCACTTTTCCCCCTAAAGTGTGTGTGGGGGGGAGGCAGTGCGTCTTATGGAGCGAATACTAATGACCACTTCATCAGTATGCAGAAGATGCCGGGAGTGGTGAATGAAGAGCTGCTCTAGCCTTACTCACTGCTCCCTGTTCTTCTTATGGGCTCTACACTGCATGTATCCTGACTGCATACAGGGTCAGGACATAGTGCATGTATGCACGCACTATGACCAGATGCTGTGCTACGGCAGGTCACAATGCAGCGCTAGGCTGGCAGAAGACCAAGGAGCGGTGAGTGTCAGCACAGTCAAGATCAGGAGAGATAAGTTCATTTTTTTATTTTTTTTGATGGAGCTTGGGTGTCTTATATAGATGGGTCTGATGAAGCTTGGTGGAGAGTCTGATCCAAGGTCTGTGGAGGAATTGGAGTATGATGAGAGTCTGATTGAGGTCTTTGGAAGAATGAGGTTCTGATACAGAGGTATGATGGAACTTGTGTTAGCCCTGCTCTCCGTACCTGCGTTTCTGTCACCACACACAGGTATGGGTGCCGGGCTTCTTCACTCCTTTCCCGCTGCTGCACGCTGTCCTGACAGGTGTGGGCAGCAGGGTTCTTAGCTGTCGCCTGCATTCCTGCCACCAGCATTTCCCTCCTGGCTCTGAGCAGAGCTTGCACTCTGGCTCAGCGTTCCTTGTGTGTTTTTAGGGTATGTGCGGGCGTGTCTCTCCTCCATTTGTGATCCTGGTCTGCAGGAGATATTTAAAGGTGCCTCCTTCTACAGGAAGGCGCCTGAGCAAATTAGGTTCCTAGCTTGTCTAGTTTCCTGTTTGAATGAAGGTGTTCTGTTGGTTCTTGTCAGCCTGTGTATCGGATTTAGGATTACGTTTAACGGACTCTGCCTGATTGCCACCTGCCCTGACCCTGATCTACATTCATGGACTTTGCCTGACTGCCGCCTGCCCTAACTTATGCCTTCATTCCCTGACTATGCTTTCATATGATCAGCCTCTTGCCTCCCAGCATCCACTGGGTGTATTGTGTCACCTGGAGATCAGTCCAGTGGGTTCACAGCCTGGTCCAGATTCCCTTGTGTTCCAATTCCCCTCTGAGGTAGCACCTGGTACACCCCTCTTGAAAGTCTCTCCTCACCATCAGAGGTATCGTGTGGGGATAGAAATTGCACTGCTGGATGTCTACCTTTCCACTGCACTGATTCCCAAGGAGGAAGGGCCTAAGGGAGTATACCGCGACACAACATCTCATCAAGGCCACTACCACTCCCATCCTCTGCCCTGCTCCTCAGGGGCTTGCTGCAGATGGACACTGGTCACATATCCACTAATATACTAACCATGCAGTTTACTGACTTATCCCTGCTACTCAGCCTCTGACCTGCTCTTGCCCTGCCAGATTATCAGATAATTCCTGAACCACTGGCTTCCAGATTAACAAAATATCACTGTGTCCTTATTACGTGTCCTTCTATTATCTACGGATATCATCACTGTATTATGTCTAAGGCTTCATTCACAATTGCGGTAGATTTTTCCGGCCGCCTACCGCAAGTGTGAAAGTAGCCTAAGAGGTTGCCTTATAAACCCCCCATTCACACGCCCTATTAGGGTATACGGGCATCATAGAGGGTAGTCCTCTGCTCAGGCTCCTGCTCAGGTGGATCTGGAATTACATGGTTGGCCATCATCTTGAATGGTTGGCCATATATAAAGCTAATACATACAGTAGTCAAATGTGAGGGTTTTAAAACTCAGAGCGCCTCCGACCAGGTGGTCACCAGGCCGCCTTTGATTTAGGCCCCATTCACACAAGCCCATTCACATCTTTTCAAAATTGCGGAATAGATGCAGCCCCATTCACCTCTATGAGGCCGGGAGCCGCAGTACGGAGCTAGCTCCGTGCCACGGCTCCTTTGAAGCATGTCCTATACTTGTCCGTGCGCATGGACAAGTATAGGCATTTTGAATGGGGCCGCCCGGCGTGTGTTCCGAGCGTGCGGAACACACACTGGGCGGCCCCCGTATTTTTGCGGGTTCAGTGTCCGCCATAATGCGGCCCCGCAAAAATACGGCCGTCTGAATGGCCCCTTAGGAGAATACCCCCTTTAATATGGTGTCCAATGATGAAAAGTTCAACATACGGTTTACCAAATGAAGAATTTTTCTCTTTTTTTTCCAGACTATAGACGCAGGTGAAATCCAATTTTCCGCCATTTCCATCCAGGGCCGGTAATTCATACATTCCTTCATGATGAGCGGGGCGATGTGCCATCTGTGTTTGTGTATGGGATGAGCTTTCCGTATCGATCGGCTATTCATTAGAGAAAATCCACTGAATGTCCATAGACACTGCAGCATCCGTCTAATTTATGTCTGGAGTGGACGAGCCTCGCCACCGCCGCCGCGCTTTATCTCTCCTAAGCCGAAACAAAGCTGTCACGCATTATAATGTTTTAAAGTGGTAACTGGGAGCACTTCGAAAATTAATTAACTCCACCACCGAGGGTTAAATGTGAAAGAGAAAAAAAAAAAAGATGATGAGGAGGATATCTCTGGCTATGGGTATACACAAGGCCGAAAGATTTAAAGGCCCCTGGGAATCCAGGTTAGGATTGTAATGAGCTTAATTGCTGCTAATGCTCCAGGAGACCTCTAAATTATTAAATTAATATTATCACACTTGTGAATTATAATTACAAGGCCAAATTAGCTTCTTGGGCCCCGTCCTCAAAGGGCCCATTAAACTGGTTGGTTGCCAATAAAGGATTCTAGTCAGTTAAACAGACTCATCCTAGTCCAAAATGCATAGAAGATCCAATTAAAGAAGAACTCCTGACAAAAATTTTATTCCATGTCCTGCTAGAAATGTACATGATATAATCTGTAGTGAATGTCATTTTCTTACCAGTGTCTGAATTTTTGACTGTGTCATGTGACCAGCAATTAGACCCACCAACTCACACATAGACTTATGTGTGGACAGGAAGTCTAATTCTCTATGTATTCCTATGAGACTGAAAGTGAGGCTCCCATAGGAATGAATAGAGCAGTTACTGGCTTTCTGTCCTGGGTCAGTTGGAGGTCAGGGAGTTGGTCACATGACCCAGCTACAATAAGAAGAGAGGTTTTTACCCACAGAAACAGTCATTGATAAGAAAATGGCAATCACTACAGATTATATCATGCATCTTTCTAACAGATCAGAGAATAACATTTTTTGTGGGAGTTCTTCTTTAAAGTGTAACACCATCTAAAACAGAGGAGTTTAGTTTGAGATAGACTGACCCTTAATTGAGGACACCTCCAAATTTGGTGTACCTAGGGACGACAGTGCCTGTGATTTGGGGGAGGGATGAGATGTGATCCCTACTTGTGCCACCAGTAATATCTGCTCAGTAGTCACTCTACTTGAGTCCCTGAAGTAAAGTACCATAGTTGTTGGAAATACCATCACTCATTGAGTTGCCCTCACCAATCCCTACCATTCTTATTTATGATACATCCACCCCAAGTTCTCCCCCAGTTCCTCAACTGGTAAGGTGGAGTATGTTTTTTTTTCCAAGGATTTATAAACTGCTACACCCCCCTCCCCAGTGGCACAACACTTTCTGTAATACACCAGATGTAAAGTACTTATGTTGACCAAATATATGGGAACTGGGTCTAACTTCAGTAGAGTGGTAGCATGCATACTTGACTGTTGTTCCATCCAAAGTCCTGCTGGGGAGGAGGAATCCAGGACCCAGGAGACAGTGATTACTGGAGGTTCAAGTGGTCGGGGCCCATGTAGCTAATATTTAGCACCTACTGTACCAGATGATTCTATAGGCATCTTGGCCCTCTGAGGTCTACTGAGATACAGTGATTGGGCTAGAAGGTTTTCCAACCATCATGCTCCTGTTGCTGTCTATAAGATAGGCATGGGCCATACGATGATTCAGTGGCTAGGGGCAGCATGGTGGCTCAGTGGGTAACACTGAATCCAACCAAGAACAACATCTGCTTTGAGTTTGTATGTTCTCCACTGGTTTCCTTCCAAAAACATTCATTCGTTCATTTTGTTGGAACCTAGATTATGGGGCCCAGTCAGAGATGACAATCTACATACAGTGCTGTGTAATATGAATATGAACATTTCTCCACAAGACATATTAATATAATGTTTTAAATAAAAGTGGGGATCTATACATGTCCTGGACCTAGCTATGGTAACCAGGACAATAACATCTGGGCATCCCAGTAGCACAGAGGACCACTGAGCATGCTCCGATGACATCATCAGAAGAGGAGACACACTGCCTAGTCCTGGAGGATGATGTCATTGGGACATGCACAGTAGTCATCTACGCAGCTGGGGAAGCAGAATAGAGGCACTGTGCATGCGCAAATGGTGTAGACTACAGCACAGGCATCTCATCTGGCCTTGTCAATGGCTCTAAATGCAGAGTGGTGGGGCTCTGGTGCTCTGAGGGGCTTGTGCCTGTCCCTCCCTGCATTGAAAATCTAATTTAGGGTGGGTTCACATCACCTTTTTTCCCATCATTTTAATGTATACAAAAAATGCATACATTAACGGATTCCTCAGGCTGATGCTATGCATTGTAAAAAAAAACAAAAACGTACCGTATACTTTTTTTTTTACCGGACTGTGCAGGATACAAGAAAGTGGTGTGCTGCCTTTTTGTATCCTTTATTTTTTAAACTGAGGCATAAAACGTGATGTGAACCCACCCTTACATATTATTAAAAATGACACAACAGAAGATCATAAATCAAGTATGGTTGGTAGCCTGGTTAATAGGATTGTTCCTGTTCTTTAAATTATAGTATTCTGGCTATGAGCAGTCACCACTAGAGGGAGCTTAGGAGCTTACTGAATACATTTATGAACTGAACTGAGCTCCCTCTAGTGGTGACTACAGGCAACCTCTAGGTGTGTGTGTGGGGGATTATCCACCTATAGACCAACATTTTAACAACTCCTGCAGCTACTTCTGGAAGCTGTGTTTTGGATCAATTTTTTATGATTTTTTTGGGTGTAAAACATCAATGGCAATGGGCATTCAATTGTATATGTCTGGGGCATACTGTACTTACTGTAATTTTACTCACTGCAATAGGGATTTCATCCAAAAACATTCTGAATGGGTGTCTACTCATATGCCCCCAATGCAGCAGAGTGGAGTTTGTCATTTGGCTGTTCTCATGTGAATATCTGGATGCATTACTTGTAGTTTTACACAGGACTGCAGGCAAAACCACTAAATTACCATCATTCAGAGGGTTCTCACGATCCATGAGCAACACTATACTAGATTTCGCTCTATGTCTGCTATACTTTACTCATTTTTTATTGCAGTATTGATACTGTTTTTCTGCCATACTTGTTGTATTATCCGAATGGCGGATTATGTGGATTCTGCATAAAATCTCTCCCAGAGTTTATTCCGTACGCACGGAGAGAATCAATTAACGCTATCAAGGGTAACATCTTCTCAGTAAGCAGAAAACAAGCGGCCGGGGTAATCTTAATTAGAAAATGAGAAACAAAGAGAATTTCCTTAAAGATCCCCATTATGAGGCGGTAGATAAACCCAATTTGAACAGACCCCTTGAGGCATCTTCTTTAGATAGGGCCAAGGTGATGCTCCCCTAAAGGACATCTCGGGGATGGTTCTCCTGGTCGACGACCACAAAGGCCGGTGTGCTTCCTTCTCGCGCTCTTCCAATAAACCTTCAAGGGGAAACGTTCCCTTAGGCTCCTTCAAAAATCTCTTAATCCATAGACTCTTTACAATAATGTAAGAAAAAAAAATAAAAAATCAGCCGAGCCAAATGTTGTACTAGTAAAGCCCCTCATCTTTGTGTTCCTTCCATTTATTTTCGTCTGAGACGTTCCAGGGAGGGGGGAGACGAAGCTGCTGAGAGGACCGCAGACGGTTTAACGATTTCAAATGAGCTCTGACTCTGGTGAAAATCTGACAATTACACATCAGGATGGCAGATGATGGTTAAAATTACCAGAAATCAATATTCTCACCGGGTGTCCCAGGCTGATAAGACCCTCCAAGACAATGTTGACTATTAAAGTGGACAGCTTGAGATATTACACTATTAGTTATGCTATTTTTAATAATCTATAATATTTGGGCTATAATTAATTAATTATACGGGTCAGATAGTATCTAAGGCTGGAATGAGGTCTGAAGGGTCTATTAAGGTTGGTAATGAGAAAGGAGAAATCTAATCTAGAGGCTAAAATCCATGAAACACCGGTGACTTTAGATACATATATCCCCATTTATACGTCCATCAGTGTCTGTGTGTATATATATATAATAACCAAAAATAATATATAAACTGTAATATATATGTAATAAGGAGGAATATATATTTGTACACAATATCTATAAATCTATCTGTCTGTTTAGGTATCTATCTATATGTCTATGTATATCTATCTATGTGAATAAAGCATATAAATCATCTATCTATCTCTCTATTTTATATCCTTTTTAAGCTATCTATGTATATCTAGGTACATCTATCTATCTATCTATCTATCTATCTATCTATCTATCTATCTATCTATCTATCTATCTACAGTATCTATCTATCTATCTATCCATCTATTTATCTCCCTCTTCATCCACAATCTAATTATCTATTATCTATCTATCTATCTATCTATCTATCTATCTATCTATCTATCTATCTATCTATCTATCAATGGATGTCATATATCTGGACTTCTCCAAAGCATTTGACACTGTACCACATAAAAGGTTAGTATATAAAATGAGATTGCTTGGCCTGGGAGAAAATGTCTGTATGTGGGTAAGTAACTGGCTCAGTGATAGAAAACAGAGGGTGGTTATTAACGGTACATATTCAGATTGGGTCACTGTAACTAGTGGGGTACCACAGGGGTCAGTATTGGGCCCTATTCTCTTCATTATATTTATTAATGATCTTGTAGAAGGCTTGCACAGTAAAATATCATTTTTTGCAGATGACACTAAACTGTGTAAAGTAATTAACACAGAAGAGGACAGTACACTGCTACAGATGGATCTGGATAGACTGGAGGCTTGAGGTGGCAGATGAGGTTTAACACTGACACTGACAAATGTAAGGATATGCACATAGGAAGGAATAATGCAAGTCACCAGTACATACTAAATGGTAAAACACTGGGTAGCACTGACTTGGAAAAGGATCTAGGAATTTTAGTGAACAACAAACTAAGCTGTAGAAACCAGTGTCAGACAGCTGCTGCCAAGGCCAATAAGATAATGGGTTGCATCAAAAGAGGCATAGATGCCCGTGATGAGAACATAGTCCTGGATGGACAGATGTCTTTTTTCGGCCTTATAAACTATGTGACTATATTACTATGTTATCTATCTATCTATCTATCCATCTATTTATCTCTCTCTCCATCCACAATCTAATTATCTATCTATCTATCTATCTATCTATCTATCAATCTATCTCATATCTATCTATCTATCTATCTATCTATCTATCTATCTATCTATCTATCTATCTATCTATCTATCCATCTATTTATCTCTCTCTCCATCCACAATCTAATTATCTATCTATCTATCTATCTATCTATCTATCTATCTATCTATCTATCTATCTATCTACAGTATCTATCTACCATCATCTATCCCAAACAATAATACAATTAAATGCACAAATAATACCGCCACACAGTATCCAAATAGAAATAATACCATGTCGTGCCTTGGTAATTTATTTTAATTATTTTATTTTAGGCACTTATATAGCACTACTACTGTATATTCAGCACTTTACAGACATTAGCATTGCACTGTCCCCAATGGGGCTCACAATCTAAGGTCCCTATCAGTATGTCTTTGGAGTGTGGGAGGAAACCAGAGAACCCGGAGGAAACCCAGGCAAACACAGGGAGATCACAGAAACTCCATGCAGATGTTCATTCATTCTAAATAGACTGTTCTATGGCTCCTCTCTGCAGCCTGTATTACACTGGCAGATTTTCTGCCAGATAATAGCTAATGAACCTTTGTAATAACGCTTGTTAGCGATGATCTGGCAGTGTAATACTACCGCCGATTACCCAATGAACGAGCATGCTTAAAGATCATGATTTGACGGCAGCAGATTACACTGTCTAATAAAGATCTGCTGCCGGCAAATAACTATACAGCGTGGAGACAAGTGATGGCATAGGGATCGCTCCTCCCATGCTGTGGAGGAGATCTCTGCATGTAATAGTATCGGTCTCCTCCTCTAGCGGAGGATAATCCTCCTGACAATCTGCCCGTGTAAATGTGCTGCCGATCACCCAATGACCGAGTGAAATGCTCGTTCATCGTGTGATCCTGTCGTTCGTGCAGACATACTGTTATTGTTATACATAAGTTATTGTTTCTGGGCAGCAGATCGTGCTGTCTAAAAAGCGATTTGCTGCCCAGAAACAGTGTAGCTGTTTAGTCCACTGAATTTGCAGCCGACTATTGTGAAGGAACGCTTCCTTTCCATCAATCGGCTGTTACATCGGGACGTGTAAACCCTCCTTACAGAAGAACTCCTGCAAAAATTTTTATTCTCTGACCTGTTAGTAAGGTGCATGATATAATCTATAGCGAATGTCATCTTCTTATCAGAGAATGTAATTGTGAGTAATAACCTCTCTTCTTATTGTAGCTGGGTCATGTGACCAACTCCCTGACCTCCAACTGACCCAGGACAGGAAGCCAGTCACTGCTCTATTCATTCCTATGAGACTGAAAGTGAGGTTCCCATAGGAATGCATAGAGAATTAGACTTCCTGTCTACACATAAGGTGCTGTGTGAGTTGGTGGGTCTAATTCCTAGTCACTTGACACAGATAAGAAACTTCAGGATTATATAATTAAAAAATACAGACACTGGTAAGAAAATTACATTCACTATAGATTACATCATGTACATTTCTAGCAGGACATGGAATAAAATTTTTTTGCGGGAGTTCTTCTTTAAGATAGTGCCCTGTGGCCTATAAAGGTGCACAGCAGATCAGGGATCCAGGTGCTCCTAGGCGCTTCTGCCGTATCCTGAGGACACCAATGCAGATGAATTCAGGAGAGGGAACTTCAGCCACTGGTCAGGTACATAGGTAAATGATGCTCCCAGCAGCAGAGAGGAGTGCTCAGGTGGCCCTCTGGTCACTGGCCCAAGGAGAAATTTCCCTGTAGGGTCTATAGCCAGTCTTCCTTGGTAGGGCTTGAGTGGGCTCATGTCTGAGGGTCCATTCTACCCACTGATCATACTTGACAACTGTTTCGGCTAAATCACAGCCACATGATCATTTCTATCCCTTGCCCTTTATGTTCAACGTAGGATGAGAAAGCTCAGTTAGCCAATGACACTTCTGTCAAAGGGAGGGGGAGCCTATGGAAGAAGAGTGACCTTTGAGAAACCAGCTATGTAGTAACCAGTCTCCTGGACCCTTTAAATACCCTAGACTACCTGGATTATTACCACTAATCCTTTCACATCCAATAGGCCGCTGAGAGTTACAATGTGTTAACCCCTGAGTAACACTAGACCACACAGGTTATTACTATTAACCCCTTACCAGACCTAGACCACCAGGATTATTACCATTACCTTTTGATATCCAATAAACCACCAGAAATAAAAATGCATTAACCCCCAAGGAACACTAGACCACATGGGTTACTACTAGTGACCCCTTACTTAACCTAGACCACCAGGGTTATTACCATAAACACCTTCACACAACATTTATCACCAATGCTAAAATTGAATTAAACCCTAAGCCTCCCGGACCACCAGGGATATTGTAATTAATGGTGTACCTTGCCTGGACCCTGTCATTCCATGTAGTAGTTAGTGATAAGAATTGATAAGGTCCCTACTAGGACCATCTGTGACAAGAATGAGTCGTTTGCTTTGGGGAGAGAAGAGCGGAGAAGCTGAAGGATGGAGTTCGATAAACACACCTTTTATTGCTGATAGAAGAAATAAAACAGCTGTAAGGGGAACCTGGGCCTGTTTTTATGGTCGCACTGAATTCAGCTCAGTTCATTTGAGCTCCTGTCACGTTAGTGAAAAATACAGGCCACTGAAAGTGTGTACACTGCTGCTGACTTGACCATCCTTCATGTGAAATAACTTCTAGCTGGCTCCTGTGTTCCCAATCTTAGCCTGCGGGAAGCTGCCGGCTAGAAAAACAGGATTATTATTAATGCCCTTCTTTCACAGGGTTACTTTCTGATGCTTCATTTAACCCTAAACAGTAGGTATCAGATTTTCATGTTTGTCATTTCATAATATGAAGAGAAGACTGAAATAATTAGGGAACTTCATTAATGTAATCATATAAGGGGACAGGTCACTGTCTCCCGCATAATCAGTATAATCCTCTCCTGCCGCTGTCATCTTTCCCATAATCTCATGGGCAAGTATTATTTCCCTACACTGTTACATGCACAGGTGTCCTCACTAATGCATTTGCAGAGCACTGACTCAGAGGTAGGTGTGTGGGGCCAGAGAGGATGATAGGAGTGGTGGTGGTAGTAGTAAGGGTGGTTGTAGTCCTCATGGTGTATAATCCCTGCTCCAGTGCTCCTGATTCCCCTCAGGACACGCTCTCAATTTGGGGCTCTTGGGCCAAGACTCCCATGAGTTAGCAACAGAGAGGGCAATGGTGTGACAGTGCAGGTAGGTGATGCAAGGCAATAAGGAGGCCGGTTTGGGGGGCACTTAAAAAATTAAGTCCAGTCTTTCCAGGTTACATACCGATTTCACAAGGTTGTATATGGGGATATAGGCCATGCAATAAATGCCTTCTATCCCTGCAATGCCCAACTGCAGGGTACAGTCCTTCCACGGATGGCCCTTCCATCTCAGTAGAGTGGCGGGCGCCAGAAGCAATATAACCCAAACTACATGCAGTGAAGTTTACAGCCATAAACGTGCGTTACCTTTCACTGGCTATTAGTCCATGCTCTATCCCTTTATAATGGACCTTAACCTTCTGTAAAATTCAATACTTCTTTCTATCAGAGGTTGACACAGGTCGCCAGTAATTTTTCTAGTATCTCTGAGCTTAGGTTTAACCCTGTATAGAGCTACAAAAACTAGCTGCTCGCTCTCCAGCTGCTAGCTTTACACTTTACACTACAGGTCCTAGCTCAGAGGAGGTGGGACCAGCCCACTCCAAGCAACTGAGTCAAAGGGCAAATCAATCATTTCTTGCATATACAGCTCTTAAAATCACAAATAAAGCAAAAACTGTACATTAACCCTTTAAGCAGTGAACCACAGTACATTAGAACATTAACTCTGGTCACTGTCATCAGGTCATTTTTTATAGAAAAGGACCTTCAACTGGAATGAAACCCTATAGTCCACTCACTGTAGATCTGTAAAAAAAAAAAAAAAAAGAAAAGTATTCACACCCACTTCCCTGGTGTTTTTCTTGTTTTGTTGCCTTACAACCTGGAATTAAAATGGATTTTTGGCCATTTGATTTCGATTTACACAACATGCCTGCTAATGTGCATAAATATTCACTCCCTGAAAGTAAATACTTTCTGGAGCCACCCTTTGCTGCAGTATCTCCATTAGCTTAGCATATCTAGACACCATTCGTCCAGGCAAAACTCCATTAAGTTAGATGGTAGTTTTGGTGTCCAGCAGACTTCAGGTCATACCACAAATTCTTCAATTCTTCATTGGATTGAGGTCTAGGCTTTGAGTAGACCATTTTGAGACATTGAGGTGTTTCTTTTTAAACCCCTCCAGTGTAGCAGTGTAGCTTCAGCCATATGTTTAGGATCATTCTCCTGCTAGAAGATGAACCTCCTTCCCAGTCTCAAATCTCTGGCACACAGAAACAGGTTTCCTCAAGAACTGCCCTGTATTCACTGCCATCCATCTTTCCTTCAATCCTGACTAGTTTTCCACTTCCTGTCAATGAGAAGCATACTCACAGCATGATGCTGCCACCACCATGCTTTACTGTTGGAATGATGTTCTTGAGGTGATGGGTTTCCACCACACAACATTTCCCATGATGGCCAAACAGTCCACTTTTTAGTCATATCTCACCAGAGAACCCTTTTCCATGTGTTTGGGAGGTGTGTTTGGTGAACTCCACATGTTTTCTCATGTTTTTCTTTAAGCAATGGCTTCTTTGTGACCACTCTTCATAAAGACTCCCTCTGTGGATTGTATGGCTTATAGTGGTCCCATGGACTTCCATCTCCTGTGTGGAGTGTACGGCTTATGGTGGTCCTATGGACAGATACTTCCATCTCCTCTGTGGAGTGTAAGGCTTATAGTGTCCTATGGACAGATACTTTCATCTCCTCTGTGGAGTGTACGGCATATAGTGATCCTATGGACAGATACTTTCATCTCCTCTGTGGAGTGTACAGCTTATAGTGGTCCTATGGACAGATCCTTCCATCTCCTCTGTGGAGTGTACGGCTTATAGTGATCCTATGGACAGATACTTCTATCTTCTCTGTGAAATGTACAACATAGTAGTCCACTGGACAGTTCCTTCCATCGCCTCTGTGGAGTGTGTGGCTTATAGTGGCTCTGTGGGAAGATTCTTCCATCTCCTCTGTGAAGTGTATGGCTTATAGTGGTCCTATGGACAGATGCTTTCATCTTCTCTGTAAACTGTATGGCTTATAGTGGTCCTATGGACAGATACTTCCATCTTCTCTGTGAAATGTACAACATAGTGGTCCACTGGACAGTTCCTTCCATCGCCTCTGTGGAGTGTGTGGCTTATAGTGGCTCTGTGGGAAGATCCTTCCATCTCCTCTGTGAAGTGTATGGCTTATAGTGGTCCTATGGACAGATACTTCCATCTTTTCTGTGGAGTGTATGGCTTATACTGGTCCTATGGACAGATCCTTCTATATCCTCTATGGAATGTACGGCTTATAGTGATCCTACGGACAGGTACTTCCATCTCCTCTATGAAGTGTAGGGCTTATAATGGTCCTATGGACAGATACTTCTATCTTCTCTGTAAACTGTACGGCTTATAGTGGTCCTATGGACAGATACTTCCATCTCCTCTGTGGAGTATACGGCTTATAGTGTCCTATGGACAGATACTTCCACCTCCTCTGTGGAGTGTACAGCTTATAGTGGTTTGGTGGGCAGATCCCACCATCTTCTCTGAACTGTGTCCACACTACAAAGCCATGGCAGAGATCCAATGGAAAACATTGGATTTCTGCCATGGATCCTATGGCAAACGGATGTTGCACTTTTTCATCATGTATTTTTTAGGGCCTGAACATACCCTCAGGTTCCATATTAACCAAATGGTTCTACTGAATCAAACCAATATGACCATCAAACCCTATGATGACCTAAGTTCTGTTTAGTAGAAATGTTGGGAGCTCTTAGTTTGGTGGCTGAAGTATGGACCCTAAAATATCTCCATATAACTGTTGTCCTAAGGTTGGCTTATCTTACCCAAATGGTACTATAACAATCTGAGGATATGATACACAGTCCAACAGTTTAACGTCTATTCTAGATGGTCAGGATGGGTGAGCTCCATTGACCTCCACTCCTACGTGGCAGAAGTAAAGCAGCACCTCCTCTTGGCCCCAGAAAATGGTCCCTCCTTGACAAACTCAACAATTTCTATAATGTTTTTTAAATGAAAACTGCCTTTGTGGGAAAATAAAAAATGCTAGAATGGCTCACAAAAGTAATAGAAATTATGTGAATTTGGAGACTTATAGAATTGGGCCTTTCTGTCCAACAATGTACAAAGCGTGGAGAGCGTGAGGCGACACTTTTTGTGTCTGGCGCATCTGCAGCAAATCCTCACAAGGATGCACAGAGTGATTATTAATTAAGTCTGCCTCCATTATGGGGCTAATTAACAATTAACACAAACATAATTACCGCACGTTGACATTTAACTCACAACATTGTTTTAATAATTTTGGGAAATTGCTCTCGGAGGCATTCTGTCATATTTAAATAATGGCTGCACTTTGTCATGTAAATTAAGTGACATTTACATCGAGTTTTCTGCACATTTGTAGTGAACGGTATAGTGTACAGAATAGACAGAAAAATCTATGGAAAACACCTATGGGGAAACAATTTAGGAAAACTGTCTAAAATAAAAACTATCTTTGTTGTCTATGGCAACCAATCACTATGCAGCTTTCATTTTTAAGAGCAGAATTGAAAATAAAAGCCGAGTCTTTGATTGCTTGCCATGGGTAATTTACACTTTCACTGTCTCCATGTATGAAGCTTTAACATTCAATCTGGTACCTCATAAAAGATGGTCATAATCATTAGTGGTGTGTCCAGTGCCATTATTTATAGCCAAGAAGATTATTTTTAGAATTTGGTTTCTGTCGGTGATTAAGATCATATGTACCTCGAAGAAGATCCAATGGCCCTCATTAGCTTCAGTGGATCTCACCAGTGGTGACCTGGCTGAGCTCAGGTTGCCCTCATCTCGTTCCTCGTGGGTGGTACCTGCAGTTTCTATTGGCTGCTGAAACATAAAAAATATAGGTTGTGCCAAATTTCTCACCTAAGGGGTAAAGGCTATATTCCTTCAATAGTTGTCTGAATGTTCAATCAAGCAAAAGCTATTCCTCCGGACCCCTCAAACACATGTATGTACATTACGTTTAGGAAAGTGTGCTTATGTTCTCAATGCTAAGGAGAGAGTAAGAATATGCTGGGCATCTCTCTTGAGAATAATGAATTGATATGTTGAAATTTAACATGCCCGAACCTTTCCCCCCCGACATGCCAAGTGAATGTTGGCCGAACACCTAATAAACATTAGATATTCTGTGGGTCCTACCAAAATCAGTGGGTTCAGCTGAGTATTGTCCTATGTTTTTGACAACCTTAGGTGGTGAAAATGATGAAGGCTACATGCACTAGACTTGTCAGCTTTTCATGGCCATTTTAAACCATTTGTGCATCCATTCTCTGGCTGTTTGCCCATGTTGCATCCGTTTTTCATGGCCGTTAAAAAAAAGGCCATGAAGAACGGAATGAATTTCATTGGTTTATTTTTTTTTAGCATCCCAACCCCTGCAGAGTCATCAGTACACCCCACAGTGCCCCCAGTATCTAAAATGGCCCCCTGTAATGTTCCTAGGTTCTATAATGCCCCCCATAGTAGTCCCTATATATGTAGGATCCCCCACAGTTCCACCCTGTATGTAAAATTCCCCCCAACAGTGCCCCCTGTATATAAAATGTCCTAATAGTGTTCCCCCAGTATGAAATACCCCCTGATAGTGTCACCTTATGTATGAAACCTCTCAATAGTGACCCCTGTATATAAAATACCTCCAATAGTGCTCCCAGTATAAATTAGTCATGTCCTATTTTCTGATGGTCGGTATTCACTGGTCATGTGACGGCCATGTAAAAAGCCCCATATACTGTAATGGTTCTGAAAATGGCGGTGTGACGGGCGTCAGAAAAATGGTCTTTATTCACCGTTGTGTACATGTAGCCTAATGCATGAGGTCCTAAGATAAGTAGTGGGATGGAGTGATCTGTCAGGAGGATGAGAGCTCTATTTTGAATTTTACCCTTTCATCCCATAAAATGCATATGGCTCATATGGCTATTTCATATGAAATTCCATTGGTTGTAGCTCAATAAAATGAGTGAAGGTATAAAGTATATTGATGTCAGAGGAGGATTTGCAAATAAAAGAGAACCCAGCCCTAATGACAGCTATAGGTCTCACAAGTGGTTGCAGGCTGGCTGTGCCTCTGCACATTTGGAAATTAGTGTACACAGTTTAGGCTATGTAATACATTTATGTCCTGTACTGACATCTGAGGCCACAATATGAAATTATTAGTATTTTTACTTAGGGCACGCTACCATGTGACATCAATGGGATCTCTAACAAACTGTCCTTGTGTTTTTTCCCCCATCCAATAAAGTCCAGCTCTCTGGAAAACATTTTATAGATGGCCACTTAAATATATCAAGGTTATTCCCTTTCTAGCTGGAGCCACCACCAGGGGGAGCCCAAGAGGTTAATGCATACTGTTTATCTACTGAACTCAATAACAAAGTATGCAGTAAACTTCTAAGCTCCCTCTGGTGGTGGCTGCAGACATTTATTATTTTATTATTTAACTCCAAGTTATATTATGACATAAAATAGGATCTAAAAATGTCACAATGTTAAAACTTGCAAGTACCATTTAGGCTTGAAAGAAAATATTTTTCCTTAGTAAAAAGGTGTAGGACACTATATGGGCTTCTGTAATGGGAATATTTGAGGTATGTAGGAGATGAAGTAGATATTGCGACATCACTTGAAGTATGTTGAGTCTTCTCCAGATGTTATGACAGAATTACAAGTGTAAACTGTGCACCCTCTACAGCCAATCTAATCCGCCACCAAAAATATCTTCTCTTCCCCCACGGGTTCATTACTTCCAGAGAGAGCGCCGTTCCATTAGGAAATAAAATCGTATGGCTCCTTACAGAGGACACAAAGAAGGGACATTCTTCAGTTTAAATGAGATTAAATCTTTTTAAGGGAACCAATTACACTGGGTAAGTTGTTAGAACATATTTATGAGGAGCGCCTTAATACACTTGCAATCTGCCACCGCTTCTTCCCCGCAAACAGTATAAATGCCGTATCAATTTCCAGCACCTAATTGTAAAAAAGACTTTGCAGAAAGTTTAAAAGGAATCATGAAAATTTCACAGCATTTAACATATTGACCCCAGTGGGCAAAGATGTCAACCATCCAAGGTCATCTCAAGGTCTCAAACCCTCTTCCATCTCATATACTCCTACAGCCTACACTTTGATACCTGGTATTATGTTCTTATGAGATTTTATCATCCCTGAAGAGTTTATTTCATTTTTATAAAATTCACATGAACGTTAATTAGTTCTCAGCTGAGAAGATTAGAAAATAAGCCTGCCCTCCCGCCCCCCCAAAAAAACAGTACCACTATTGTCAGTCGGCTACATTTACTTGATTGGAGCTCAGCTGCAGTACCAGACACAGCTTATGGACGAGAGGGGCACCGTTTCTGAATAAGGCTTGGTTTTCCTAATCTTACACATTGACCATGAGGTTTTTAAGTCACACATGGGCCATGGTGTCTGATGGGGCTCAACCCTTCTACATAAAAGTAGGCCCTCAACTGGTACATTTTTCTCCCTCAAATGTGCAGCAAAATTAGCTTGAACATTGAATGTTATAGCTCAGCAAAGGATCTTCATAAACACACTTAAGGTGGGTGAAGGAAGATCTTGAGGAAGTTCACCTTGAATGCTAGTCTGATTATTGCCAATTGTCTGTATTGGATTGGCCCACCAGAGTACCCTCCTCTGGTGGGCCTAGTCTCTGATACCATAGTAGGCCCCAAAGGTCCAGGAGAAAAGCAACTTTTGGAGCCACTAGTGTCCTTAGAATGAAAACCTATTAGACTTTATTGAATCCTGAGAAAATTTTCTCTTAGGAACCCCATTCCAATCCTGCCAATTTGTGTAGACCAACGGGCAAACCTTGGGTGCATGTTACTGTAGCCTTTCTCCATCATAAAAACTGCAGTAAAAATCCTAAACTGAAGAGAGTTGTCATCTTTAGTTTTGACTGCTGAAAGGATCTCCAATGTTTCATCATCTTAAAAGAAAACATACGGACAATACTTTGGCTTTATTCCTACAGGCGGGCCTTTTTTTTTTGGACATCTTTCCCTGATGTATTATCTGGTCCTCGTTCCTTCCACGATGTATCTGAAATGAGAAAAAAAAATTAATTCTAAAACTCCTTCTATGTTACTTGTCATAAAAGTAAATGACCTACTGGAGAGAGTAAAGCAGACGACTTTAAAGAAAACCCAGTGGTCACTTCAATTTATCTCCTTTGGCATCGAAAATCCACAAACTGATTCAATAAGATTCTCGAAGAAAATGGCTTTACGAAAGAGGCATGAAATGGAAACGCATTTAGTTTTTTTGGATCGAATTGATAGTAGTAAGTAAAAGAAAAATACATCTGTCATGTTGTTAGTCCTAACTAAAACCACTATAGAAAAAAAAATGGAAAAAAAAATAAATCCAAAAATAAATAAAAAAAATTAGGAGAAAATCAGCGGTTGGAATGAAGGAACGTCATCTTCGGCTTCACAAGTGAAAGTGACTGGAGACGTTATGCTTAGGACGGCTAAATCTAATGTCCAACAGAGTTGTTTAAGGACTGATTTTTGGCTGTTAAGTGCTTGTCAAAGCTCGCGGGCCCATTCACGAGTCTATAAAATACAAAAGAATTATAGAAGCTCCAGGGTCACATAATTCATTGCACAGTAGATTTAACCTGCCAGCAAGTAATTCATATTTGTGAGAATTACATTGTTTTCCACTTTCTCAGAGTTATCGCTGTCTCTCTCTTCCAGGTCACTATGGATATCAAAAATCAATTTGGAAAGATGGATACTGTCAGAGGATAAAGCATTGAACGCAGTGGTGCCTTCACTCCACTCCTTCTCCTTCTAAATGGATAGGGTGAGAGCTGCTTATACTTTCTGGTGAACCCTGGCATTGGGCTGATTGCTCTCGCATGGACACCAGGCGCTACAAATGAATCTGTTTGTTCAATGATCAAAGGTCAGGCCGGCAACATATTTTCATCACCAGGGTCTGAAGCTTTCTGTTCCATGATCCGGATCAACAAAAAAAAAAAAATCACGAAACACACATATTATTTCAGGTCAATGACTTTAGGAGAAGCTTTCTTGGGAAATTTGGTCATTTTTGAATTTTTTTTGTATAAATGGATACTTACTTTAATTGCACTTTGAATATGTTGACTTGCATTATGGGAGAAAATAGAATTTTTCACCAAAAATTGTGATTTTTCTCAATCTGTGATTTTACACAGTTCTCAATTTTTTGAAAAAAAAAGTGGGTTGGGCTTTTTGTGGTAGGGCATGGCCTTCCATGATTTGAAAAATTTGCTAGATTTATAGCTCAAATCTACACTAGCTCGTAACTGGTACAGATTTGCTTTTCTGGAGCACAGACTGCCAGAAGATGCGCCATATTTATTAAAGGGGCTGAGCCTCCATTAAATGTTATGTTAATATAATTCAGCATGAAAAAACTAGTTACTTTTGGCATTTGCTTTCTGTTACAAAAATTCTCCAGTTGTTGGATTTTCTGTTTACTTTATTATAATAGATCCCCCTGGTATTTATTCTGTATAATAATGTGCACGTCCATCTACTGAGGTGGACGCACATGCTCAGTTTTATCTTTCAACTGTCACCAGCTGTATCTACTGTAAGAAGCTGTGACAGTTACAGGGAGAAAGATGTAACTGAAATGACACACCTCCTGAGCTGTGATAGGGGAGAGAGCTGCAGTGGAAAGGAGACACCCCTTGAGCTGTGATAGGAAGAAAGATGCATGATAAAGGAAATGCCCCCTGAGTTGTGATAGGGAGAGAGCTGCAGCAGGAAGGACACCCTCCTGAACTGTACTATGAAAGTGCTTCAGCAGAAAGGACACCCTGTGATCGGGAGAGAGCTGTGATGGGGGAGAGCTGCAGTGGAAAGGAGACACCCCTTGAACTGTGATAGGAAGAAAGATGCATGATAAAGAAAATGCCCCCTTAGTTGTGATAGAGAGAGAGCTGCAGCAGGAAGGACCCCCCCCGAACTGTACTATGAAAGTGCTTCAGCAGAAAGGGCACCCCTTGAGCTGTGATAGGGAGAGAGTTGCAGCAGACAGGACATACCCCCTGAGCTGTGATAGGGGGAGAGCAGCAGCAGAAATGGTATGCTTCTTGAGTTGTAATAGAGAGAGATGCAAAAGAAAGGACACACCTGCTGAGCTGTGATAGGGAGAAAGCCGCAGCAGAAAGGACAAGCCCCTGGTGCTGTAATAAGAGAGGGCTGCAGCAGAAAGAACACACCCTCTGAGCTGTGATAGGGAGAGAGCTGTAGCAGAAGGATATGCCCCCTGAGCTGTGATTAGGAAAGAGCTGTAGCAGAAACACCCCCTGAGATGTGATAGGGAGAGAGCTGTAGCAGAAGGATATGCCCCTTGAGCTGCGATAGTGAGAGAGCCGCAGCAGAAAGGAAACACCTCTGAGCTGTGATTGGGAAAGAGCTGTAGCAGAAAGGACACCCCTCAAGCTACAATAGGGAGGGAGCTGCATCAGAAAGGACACCCCCCTGAGCTACTAGTCTGAAGAGAATCTAGATTCCTGGGCCTTTTCAAAAATTAGCCCCATCTTATTGCAGCACAATGCCAGTCTTTAAAAAAACCTTCCTTTGATTGCAAATTGGCTCTCCTACAGATGGAAGAACTCTATCTCGAATTGGCCAATCCAGTAATGAAGTAGAGCCAGTCACCAGTTGGTGCCAGGTTTTGCCCCTTGGGCAGAAGGGCCTGGTTTTTGTTTCGACCCTCCATGGTCCATACGGCTTAGATCTGGAGGTCCAAAGGTCTTAAAGGGGCACAGAGCCAATGAAAATCTCTCTCCTGTCCTGACCCCAGCCTGATAACTCTTACCTACAGAGATACAGTGCATTATAATAATCATGGTCCAGTACAGTATTCAGTCTCTGACTTTAAGCAATAATGTTTTCATTCACTGACAACAAGCAGAGATCTTAAAAAAAAAAACCGCAGAAAATTTAGAATAGAAATGTTTTTTGAAAAATGCATTATTAAAAAAGTGGAAACTCATTTCACCTCCAAAATCCTGTCTTCTTATCTCTACAGACACAGTATATTGGTGAATCTGTGGTGAATCTGTGTGCATCTGTCAGGGTTATATACATTGACTTTGTGGCCTGACGTGTTTGTAACAGTTTTTTTTTCCTTAATAAAATATTAAATCTGTGTTTTTTTTGCAGCCTTTTGACAAGTAACAAGATTTCCATAGAAGACAATAAGTCACTAACAGGGCTGCGTACTGAAGAAGAAGGGTGTCTGCCCTAAAGGGAAAGTCATGGATCAGTCAATAGGTTACAATTCCTCCCTGAGCATTAGCTATCAGTAATGAAATTCTTTATGGCAGATGAATCAATAGTACTGGCCTCCGGTATAATACACCGCCATAGCCCTTCCTCCCTGGAGTCATGGGAAGTCACATTGTTAATGATGGGCTGGTCCCTTTGATGGTAGAATAGTCCATACAGTTCTCCAAAAATGCTGTGAATGACTTAAAGGGGTTATCCTATGATTAATGTAAAGAAAATAAGAATCAGACATCATATATGTAACAGCAGCTGCTGTGCGCTGCTGTTATACTGCTTACCGCCGCGGTCCTGGGCGCCGTGTTCAGCAGTGATCTGCTGCCAGTGCTTCCCCATTCACCACTGCAGTCCTGGGCTCTGTGTAGGTACTGTTTGTTGTGGAATCCACTCCACAGTTTCCTTTCAGCCCTGGGCACAGCATGCTTCCTGCTTCTTTCTTAAAGGGAACCTGTCATCACCTTTATGCTGCCCATACTAACAGCAGAATAAAGTAGAGTCAAGTGAGTTGATTTTGTCATTTATAAGTTAAAATTAAGTGGTTGCCGAGAACCAACATCACAAACATTGCAGACTGGGCCTGGAAAAGAGTCAAATCATCATGAGAAGAGTCATGGTTATTCATAAATTCCTGCTCCCCCGGCCACCTGCTGATGACTGACAGTCTTCTACTTAGTTTTCTCCCTTTCTCTCTAGGAGAGAACTGCCAATCATCAGCAGATGAGGAGGATCCAGATCCAGCCTGGTCTAAAAGGTGCCTTGGCCCCTGTACATAGCTCCATATCTATGTGCTTGATTTTCCCTAGCGTACTTCGAATACTGGTATGCAGGGCCGGCCTTAGGGTAGATGGCGCCCTGTGCAAAACTTTCTCTCGGCGCCCCCCCCCCCCCATTCATATATATATTTACTTAAAGGGTTTCTCCGAGTTATAAATATTGATGACCTATCCTCAGGATAGGTCATCAATATGCAGATCAGCGGGGGTCCGACACCCCGCATCCCCCGCCGATCAGCTGTTTGAAGAGGAAGGTGCGCGCCGCATCAGCCCGCTGCCTCTCTTCACTGTTACATGCTGGCCGACTCAGGGGTAGTGGTGAGTAGGTGTAATTACACCTCACTGCCCGCCATCATTTCTATGGATAGAATCCGCTTCCAAGACTTGTATGGGAGCGATTCTTCCAAAGAAATGAATGGGGCAGTTAGGTGTAATTACACCTACTCACCAACTACCCCCGAGTCGGCCAGCATGTAAACATGAAGAGGAGGCAGCGCTGATGCGGCGCGCGCCTCCTGCTTCAACAGCTGATTCGGCGGGGTGCCGGTGTCGGACCCCGCTGATCTGATATGATGACCTAATCCTGAAGGATAGGTCATCATATTTATAAACTCGAGAAACCCCTTTAAAGAAGTATGTGTGCCATCCCATCTCCTATTATCCATACAGAAAAATATAGTGACAGTACTAAACGTCATACAGTATAGAGCTATAAATAGAGTGTAGAGAATATATAGAGTTATATATTTGCCTAGAAAATGAACTTTATCCCCCAAAACACATTTCAACATCATTGCAGCCCTGCCTTAAAAGGACCAGCTAACATCGTTTCAGTGATTGCTCCATTAACACAGGTGCGGGTGTTGATGAGGACAGGGCTGGAGATCAATCTGTCATGATTAAGTAAGAATGACACCACTGGACACTTTAAAAGGAGGCTGGTGCTTGGCATCATTGTTTCTCTTCTGTTAACCATGGTTATCTCTAAAGAAACACGTGCAGTCATCATTGCACTGCACAAAAATGGCCTAACAGGGAAGAGTATCGCAGCTAGAAGATTGCACCTCAGTCAACAATCTATCGCATCATCAAGAACTTCAAGGAGAGAGGTTCCATTGTTGCCAAAAAGGCTCCAGGGCGCCCAAGAAAGACCAGCAAGCGCCAGGACCGTCTCTTAAAAGTGTTTCAGCTACGGGATCGGGCTACCAGCAGTGCAGAGCTTGCTCAGGAATGGCAGCAGGCAGGTGTGAGTGCATCTGCACGCACTGTGAGGCGGAGACTCTTGGAGCAAGGCCTGGTCTCAAGGAGGGCAGCAAAGAAGCCACTTCTCTCCAGAAAAAACATCAGGGACAGACTGATATTCTGCAAAAGGTACAGGGAGTGGACTGCTGAGGACTGGGGTAAAGTCATTTTCTCTGATGAATCCCCTTTTCGATTGTTGGGACATCTGGAAAACAGCTTATTCGGAGAAGACGAGGTGAGCGCTACCACCAGTCTTGTCTCATGCCAACTGTAAAGCATCCTGAAACCATTCATGTGTGGGGTTGTTTCTCAGCCAAGGGAATTGGCTCTCTCACAGTCTTGCCTAAAAACACAGCCATGAATAAAGAATGGTACCAGAATGTCCTCCGAGAGCAACTTCTCCCAACCGTCCAAGAGCAGTTTGGCGATCAACAATGCCTTTTCCAGCATGATGGAGCACCTTGCCATAAAGCAAAGGTGATAACTAAATGGCTCAGGGAACAAAACATAGAGATTTTGGGTCCATGGCCTGGAAACTCCCCAGATCTTAATCCCATTGAGAACTTGTGGTCAATCATCAAGAGACGGGTGGACAAACAAAAACCTACAAATTCTGACAAAATGCAAGCATTGATTGTGCAAGAATGGACTGCTATCAGTCAGGATTTGGTCCAGAAGTTGATTGAGAGCATGCCAGGGAGAATTGCAGAGGTCCTGAAGAAGAAGGGTCAACACTGCAAAATATTGACTTGCTGCATTAACTCATTCTAACTGTCAATATAAGCTTTTGTTACTCATAATATGAATTGCAATTATATTTCTGTATGTGATAAAAACTCTGACACACATAAAAACCACAGGGCAGCAGATCATGTGAAAAATATTTAGTTTATATCTGTATAGAGAGCTATAAATACAGTGCAGAGATATATAGAGTGGACAGTATATATATATATATATATATATATATATATATATATATATATATCTACACTGTATTTATAGCTCTCTATACTGTCCTATATCACTCTATTCTCTATATATCTCTGCACTGTATTTATAGCTCTATACAGTCTGACTTTTAATACTGTCACTATATTTTCCTGTATGGGATAATGGAGATGGCACACACATAGCTCACATCACTAAACCCCTCACTGTGTTTAATCATGTGTGAGTTATGTGTGCCATGACTGCCATCTCTATTATTCCTATACAGGATGGGGCCTTAGTATATAAAACGCGGGGAGCTGCGCCTGGTGGTGGCCGACCCTGGAAACCTGGGGTCCTCCAGGCGCAGCGCTCCCGCGCTCCGTTCTGGATATAGTGCGGGTCCAGCGGTGGGACCCCACCTTAAGACAATGGGGGCAAATCCTAGCGATATGCCCCCATTGTCTAAGATGAGAATACCCCTTTAAGTATATAAAATAAGGATGGGGCCTTAAGTATATGGATGGGGCCTTAAGTAGATAGTCCCGCTCCAATTAAACCCTCCCCTTAAACCTTTGTAACTGTAGAGGTAACACAGTGATGGCTATCTGAGTATAGAAAATGTAGTAGTGTTACCTGCAGTCCTGTGTAAAATCACAGATAACACTAGTACTGATAATGTGGTACTACCACAGATCAGCGTCTTGTGCCCCCATCAGACCTCAGATCAGCGTCAATGTGCCCCCATCAGACCTCAGATCAGCGTCTTGTGCCCCCATCAGACCTCAGATCAGGCGTCTTGTGCCCCCCCTCAGACCTCAGGTCAGCGTCTTGTGCCCCCCCTCAGACCTCAGATCAGCCCACCCAGCCACTTTAAAAAAAACATACTTACCTGTTCTGCGCTGCCGCTGCCATCAGGTTCCCCGCTCCACTGTCTTCCCTGCCGGCGCACACTATGACCTGACGCTGCTTCAGGTCATAGCCCCAAAGGATGGCCCTGCTGGTATGTGGTATGTGGGTTTCTAAATAGGCCTACAAGAGATTACATACATATATCATCTGTCAGAATAAGATAATAGTCAGTCATCGCTTACTAGTCCTATCAATATTAGTGTTATTGCTATTAGTGTGCACCGTTCATCTGTATTAAAGGAAAATGATTCCGTTTATATACTTACCGTTTACGATTTATGTGGATTGGCCACTCTGGAACAGGGTCACATAACGCTCCTCTGTGAAAAGTTCTGCACCTGCTGATGTCACGATGTCACCTTTACCAGGTTTCCAGACTCGTCTATGGACAGGACATCACTTCTGCAGCTCAGGATAGAGGAGGTGTTGTGGACAGGGCCAGAATTATTATCCTCCATGGCATATGGGCAAACTCCTAAATCCACCCTAATCTGCACTTACGTCCTGGAGACAAACAGTTTTGGGTCTGTCCACAGCATCTTCCCCGTCCATAGACTGGAAACCTGGTACAGGACATGATGTTGGCGGGTGCAAGATTTTCCAAAATGGAGTGTCATGTGACCATTTTTCATTGCCGTCGATCCATGCAACTTCGAGGCAGCAAGCACACCAAAATCTTTTTCTGAAGGCGATAAATGATTAATCATGGTGAGCAGGGGCGGACTAGGAACTTAAAGTGGCCCTGAAAAAAATACTAAAAGTGGCCCCATTTTTTAGTAGGGTCCAAATTGATGGAAGGCAGATCCAGCAATACCATATTGTGGCACATTATACCATCCCAACAGAGCCAAATACCACAGTCCATCACAAAATACTGCCAGCAGCACAAAATACATCCCAAAAACTTCAATTGGCTGGCCAGCCGTGATGAGGGCCCAGGCGACCCCCTGGGCATCAGCCCACCGGGAAATTTCCCTGTAAGGTCTATGGCCAATCCGCCCCTGATGGTGAGTTGCTGGGTTATGGAAACCACCATGAATTCTATATTCCAGACCCATACCAATCTGCTCACAAATTACTGTAATTTTTTTGTTCACCCATTAGATTTATCCCCCAAATGTATACCAACATTGCACTATATACAGGTAGATGTACACAATGGATTTCTATGGGTGCAGCAATTTGAACCCTAAAAAACTAATTATAGACTTGTATTGTAAGGGTATTTTTAAGTACTGATTGGTTCTGTTCCTGTAATTCTGTTCCCTTTTATTATTATCATTCTGTGTAATGATGTGCCTTGTAAATGTAGTACCCATCCCCCATTATGCTGATAAGACCAAATTTCTGAGTGATCTCAGAGACATTTGTTCTACACACTGGAGAAGGGGCTGATGTGAATAACTGTGGTCTGCACTAATAATTAGGCTCCATTCACACGTCCGTATTTTGTATTCGCATCCTTTCCGCAATTTTAGACAATTATGCGCATAGGATGCGGATCCATTCATTTCAATGGGTCCCAAAAAAATGCGGACAGTACACCGTGTGCTGTCCGCATCCTCGTGTCCGTTCCAACTGTCCGCATAAAGAAATCCTCCTGTCCTACTTCTATCCCGATTTTGCGGTCCGTAGCTCAATACAAGTCTATGGAACCTCCAAAAATGCGGGAGACATGAGGAAAGGCATTTGCGGATTCCATTCCAGGAGGGTAGGGGTAAAAAAAAAAAAAAGATTTGATTCCTCCGCAAAAATGGATGACATACGGATACATCATTCCGTTTTTTGCTGACCGTTTTCCAAGATGGGCACAAATACGGACGTGTGAATGAAGCCTTAGGCCCCATTCACATGTCTGTATAATGTGTCCGCATCCTTTCCGCATCCGTTTCCGCAATTGCGGACAATTATGCGGATAGGATGCGGATCCATTCATTTCAATGGGTCCCGAAAAAATGCGGACAGTACACCTGTCCTACTTTTCTCCCGAATTGCGGTCCGTAGCACAATGAAAGCCTATGGATCCGCAAAAAATGCGGAAGACATGCGGAAAGGCATCCTCATGTCATCCATATTTGCGGATTCCGTTCCAGGAGGGGTGAAAAAAAAAGATGTTATTCATCCTCAAAAAACGGATGACATATGGATACATCCTTTCCGTTTTTATACGGAAAAACGGAACGGATGTCCTGGAAAAACTGAGTTTTTTGCGGAACAACGGATCCGCAAAAAACTGACCGTTTTCCAGGATGTGCAAAAATACCGACGTGTGAATGGGGCCTTAATTGGGATTCCACCAGGCACTTTATCTTAGGTAGGATGTAAGTAACCATTTGCCCTAGCTCTTGTACACCCTGGGGTGTCGGTCCTGTGTTATAACGTGGTGGACAGCCATGTGTTATAGCATTATCGACCGGATCCCTACCCCATATTTAGGCAAGTGATGATTATTTACTTCTTATTATTATGTATGCGATTTGTTTGTGTGATTGTATATTTAATCACACTTAGTAAATATATTTATTCACTTAGCCTGCGTAATTTTCTTCATTCTCAAATCTCTTGAATTCATGTTAAGTTACACTTCTCACACAGCCTGGTCTCTGCTGCTAAACTGAATGTATCAACAACATGTTCTGTCCGCCAAATCTAGGGATAAAATATAAAACTACACAACATCAGTTATCCACCTGCAACCACAAACACGGGAGGAGACTTAGAGCCACCTCACAATATAGAGATGTAGACTGTATAAAACGTATCCCACCTTCAAGACGGCTTTAGTCAGCACATTTCCCATATGTCACATGACCTGAGACCGATAATTCTCCAGGAACATTCTGAACTTGATTTTTTAATATAATTGTGTAAAATTATCTAAATTGCTAACTCTGATAAGGTTAACATTTGTCTGCGGATCTTTAGCTTTAACAGATGACACTTTAATAGACATTGTATCAAGTCACCCTTCAAGAAGATAAATGATACCGTACAATCGCCCAATCCGCATTTATAATCTCTTCAATCAAATTATAACCAGTCAATGTATTTTCAAGTTCACACTCTGCCATTACAATGCTTTACAATACCGCTACCTCTGAAGGTTGTGCTGGCTAAATGAATTCTTCCTTTGCTGACATAGGGCAAGAATCTTATTAGATGATTCCACACGTCTTATCTACGTTCCTCTACCTCTCGTAGCAGTCCGGGAGGATTCGTGTTTCAGCAGAGCTTGACAATCAGATGGGTGAAGGCTCCGTAACCCCTCAAGCAGTGAAAGGGTTGGCCGACGGCACTTGCTGGATCTTATCCCGATTCCATATTTCTTCCATTTTGTCAACTTCATAAGTGTTTTTCTTCCAGGTGCCATTTGTCACCATCGCTCCTCTTAACCTCTTCGTTGAGTACGAGTCCATTATGAGTATGACTCGAGGAGTTTGAGAAAGGACAATGTGTTCAACGTGTAGAATGTCCAAACTGAACAAACGTTCTGATCAATTATTAGCGTATAGATTATGGTTGACCATCATCTGTAGAGATTAATCAGTGACGGTAAGAGTTGATATGGCGTTACGACTATAGACTATATGGCAGGTCCATAGAATATGTCATAAGTATGAGATAACTGTGGGTTTCCCCACTGGGACCCCAATTCATCAAGAGAAAGCTCTATTCTGCCCCACAGATTACAATGGACAGTATTGTAGCCATATTCTAATAGGTTCTAAAGCTGGACATATGGTCGTTTGACTGACGGCTATCTCTCCCAACTCCCTAATACACATATGGTTTCGCCCAGCTTGTATGTGTGAGAGGAAACTGGTGGTAGCTTATCTTCTGGGAGATTTAGAGGATCGTGCAAAAAATTCAGTTTGGCCGATCCTTCTTTCCCCCAACATCAACTGTTGGGAGCTCCCCATACTCATTAGATTCCCAGTACAAATGTGTACCTGTTGGCAGAGGAGCTATGTTCCCTGATTCCCCCCTCACACGCATGACAAAGCTTCTACTAGAGACCTGTGGCAGTGGCTTATCTCCCCAAGAAACATAAGGATTGGGCATGTTGAATTTCAATCCGTAACATCCGTATCTCCCAGAGAGCAAAAGGATTGGGCATGTTAAATCCAACTGCCCCAACCTTATCTCCCCTGACATCTACTGTCAGGAGAGAGTACACATTAGATGGTTGGCTGGTCCTCTCAAAATCATCAGTTTCAGACGATATATTGTACCTTAGGGATGAGCGAATGGATTCTAATTGATTCATCTCATCAGAAAGAGTTCTTAACCTGTGAGGGGCGGTCCCTGCAGGTGAAGAAGCATGCTCCTGTCTTTTGATTGACAGAGCCAGACATCTCGCCCGGCCCTGACAATCTCGCACCTGCACCGCTGCTCTGAGTAGATGTGGAGTGGCTGTGCTTTCACATCTGGAACAACTTCTATTCATGCACTGCTACCCGGACCTGTATCAGCACATATACAGTCACTGCTTCAGTGCCGGAGGCAGGGCAGCGGCACAAGATTGTTGGGGCTGGGCGAGATGTCCAGTTTTGTCAATCAAGAGGCAGGTGGGTGCTTCTTCAGCTATAGGGACAGTCTCTCACAGGTGAAAAACTCTTGATGACGAGACAGATGGATTTGTTAGAATCGGTTTGCTTATCCCTACTTTACATCCAAAGTGTATGGTCAGAATAAGACAGAAAAGGGGTCACAAAACCCCCATTATCTTGATAGGACCCTTAGCTATCACACATTTATGGGATATCCTATGGATATGCCATAAAAGCCTACAATGAGAATGCCTATACACTTTCATAAATGTTGGACAAACCCTCCAATTTTGGTGGGAGCAGCCAACCATCTAATGTTTATGGTGGTGACCAGACGCTCCCCTGACAGCAGATGCCAGGGTTAAAAAGAGGTCCAGCACTGTTCTCCAGGGGGATAAGCCAATGTCGGGGATGTTGTTCTCCTCTACCTATTGAGCAGAAGAGCAAAGCTTGCGTGTTTCGAGGGGGAAATCAGGGCTAACATATCATTGGCTAGCACCGGTCTAAGTTGGATGCCTATCTTTAGTTTGAAACTGAAATCATGAAAATGGGGCAATGTTGTCGGAGATGTTGGATAGTGCTTGGTTCTTAATTTAGAAGCTTCAGCCATGGTCCTATAAGTCCTGTATATGATATATGATCCAGGACAATTTTCTCAATCTTCAAGATAAGTGCAAGGTCAAGATAGCTACAGAAGACAAATTAAAAGGGTTGCCCAGGATTAGAAAAAAGGGCCTCCATCTTTACAGCTCCACTCCAGTCAATGGGATGTACTTGGTATTGCAGCTCATCACCATTAAAGTGAAAGCTCCAACACGGCCAAAGACAATAATGGTGCTATTTCTGTAAAAAATTCTAACTTGAGAAAACCCCTTCAAGTACTGTAGTAGTGTAACGTTTATGACTTTACATCACCCTTCTTGTCTAAGTGCTATGGTATGTCTTGTATTGCATCTCAGTCTTCACTGTAAATAAGACCCAGATGCAATACCAGGCATGGCCCATGGACAAAAGTGGCGCTGTTTCTGTTTTTCATCATCTCAGACAGTCCTTTGCAGTGATGCTTTCGATTTTGCTACATCTAAACATCTGTTTTTTTCATGATGATGGGATCTATTATGGTGGATCTTCCAGGATGAACTTGGGTAGGCCTACATTGACAGGAAGACCAAAGAGGCAGCTGCCTAGGATGCAGCTAGTTTAAGGGGTGCATGTCTATTGTGGACCTTCCATGGTGAGCTACTCCACGAACAGTTTTACATTTCTACGCTCACAACCCCCTAGCACCATATGTTGTAGTTTTCTTGAATATGGCTCTGCAGAATATACAACCCCAGCGCCGGTGCTAGGTACTGACTGATGGGTGAGTCATTTCCAAGATACCTTCTCTTGTATATCAGAAAATTGATCTATCTAGAACATTGTCCTTAGAGAACTTTAACGTCTATTGCTACCCATCTGAAAATGGAGACGTACATAAATCACCGGCCCTTTCTTGTGATGTGGCATTTACAGAAAAAATATTGTTCTTATATAATGTGAGGATTCGGTAAGGGTGGGCTAATACTAAATGGCTTTCATTCACGCTCGTCTTATTTCTATGAGCAGCACAAACCCTGAAGCTACCGGCAGCTAATACCTCAAGTGTCAGGGAAGTTGTCGGAGCAATTATATACCATATGGTGTATACATTTCCCTTGTGGGATCCTTACAGAGCTCCGGTCATAACATAAAAATCTATGAGTATTCTGTAACTACAGATAGAAGGAGGTTATGTATGGCTGCAGAGTAAGAGGGACAATAGGCGAGAGGAACATCTAATAAAATAACTAATGGTTAATTGTGTAGTGCACAGAACTCACAAAATTCTGTATTCAAAGCAGATGTCCAATTAGTGGCTGCGTTAAGGGCACTGGTCACCATTTTCTGTGTGCCCACATGGATCCCTTTTACAGTTTTGCAAGTTTTTATATTAAACATAAGGTAAAAACTGAAAAAAAATGCACTACCTCTTTAGATACGCCCTCCTCCAAGTCAAAAATGGCACAGAGGTGTAGCTAGGCTTTCCGGCATGCGGGGGCAAGGATTCAGATTTGTATTTTCCCCCCACCCCGGAAGGGGGAAATTTACATAAAGAGGGGGTAGTTAAGCAGCAAATTTTTTTAGTGCATAACTACACTCACCCAGTCCCACCTAATAAAATCTATCATAGGGTACATGACGGTACCAATACAAATTGAAAGACCCAACTGGTCCTACCTCATCCAGGGTGTCGCTGGCGTCGGCGTGATGTCCGCTGGATCTGGAAGAAGGTCCCTGTGGTGATAAAGAAAAAAGAATACTCAGATAAGGAAGGGATGGTGACTGTACATAGTAAATACCGACGAGGGGGGCGCTGTGCTGGTCCTATAAGACCAACCCATCCTAATGTATAACAGGGTAATCTAGGGCATTTCCCCTTAGTGCTACCACACATTACTAATGTCCATATTGTTCCCCCTCACAGTAGTAATATCCACATTGTGCCCTCCTCACAGTACTAATGCCCACATTGTGCCTCCTTTACAGCAGAAATGCCCACATTGTGCCCCCTTCACATTAGTTATGCCCATCCTTGTGCCCCTTCATATTAGTTATGCCCAGCTTTGTGCCCCTTCACAGATGTTACGTCTTCCTTGCCTATCTTTTGCACCCCTCACAATAGGTATTTCCATTTTTGTGCTCCCTTACTGTAGTTATGTCCTCCTTGTGGTCACCAGTGCCCTCTCCATGAAAGAAAAAAAAACACAATACTTACTTAAAATACTTACATCACGCTGCTGGATGTGCAGGAGGCTGATTCCTAGGCTTTCAGAGCTCCTCCCACAGCCAGCAGTATGATATGTGGCCTGAGGGGGGCACACTGCAGATTAGCAGAACAGTGAAGCAGGGATGGCTCCCTGCTTCACTATGGAAACAAACTGCCCGGCGTTGATAGAAACTGCTGGGAGGGTGTGACCCCCCAACCTCTGCGACCAGGACACATGCCCCATCTGCCCCCCCCCTTGCTACGCACCTGCACAATTTTTTTAGGTAAGCCCCACTTTCTAACCAAAAACTGCACAACCTCTCTAGATAAGCTCCACCTCCCAGCCTAAAATGGCAGTAACTCTTTACATAAGCCTCACCTCCCAGCTATAAATGGTACTACCTATTTAGATATGCCTCACCTCCAAGTCTAAAATGGCACTACCTCTGTAGATAAGCCTACCTCCCAGTAAAAATGGCATGACCTCTTCAGATAAGCCTCACCTCCAATTCAAAACTGGCATACCTCTTTAGATAAGCCTCACCTCCCAGCCACAAATGGCACCACCTCTGTAGATAATCCCCACTTCCCAGTCTAAAATGGCATGACCTATTTAGATAAGCCTCACCTCCAATTCAAGACTGGCTAAAATTGGCAGTACCTCTTTAGATAAACCACACCTCCAAGTCAAAAATGGGATGACCTCTTTAGATAAGCCTCACCTCCCAAGCTCATAAATGGCTCTACTCTTTAATAAGCCTCACTCCAAGTCAAAATGGCTCAACCTCTTTGGATAAGCCCCACCTCCCAGTCTAAAATGGCATGACCTCTTTAGATAAGCCTCACCTCCAAGTCAAAAATGGGATGACCTCTTTAGATAAGCCTCACCTCCAAGTCAAAAATGGCACTACCTCTGTAGATAAACCTCACCTCTCAGTCTAAAATGGCATGACCTCTTTAGATAAGCCTCACCTCCCAGCTATAAATGGTACCACCTATTTACATAAGCCTCTTCATCCAGCTATAAATTGCAGTACCTCTTTAGATAATCCTCACCTCCAAGTCAAAAATGGCACTACCTCTTCAGATAAGCTCCACCTCCTAGTCTAAAATGGATGGGTATAAAAGAATATGAATTGTCAGACTGTTGGATTTTGTACACAATTCTGGGTTTCGTATACCGGACTTGTATAATACTTAACATAATTCAAAATATGAATATAATAAAAGTCAATTTTACACAGACATTGACCTTAGAGTTGGAGATGTTGAATTATCGTAGATTAATAAGGCAAGAGGTGATTAAGACTCCTTTCCCTCTCCTTATTATTATGGCTCGTTCCAATGCATTGCAGCAAGCTCCTTCTCATTTACGGAGTGATACATTCAGTGCTATTATTACAAAACCACATCTCGTGACCTAATGATGGCCTCCATGTAACAGTTATGATTTATACAAGCCCCCGAGTGCCCCCTCCATCTATTATGGTATTTGCCAGCCCCAAGTTAATTCTTTAACTAGGGTGATTACTTATGGGAAACAGAGTGTGTGCATCTCCGAGCGATGAGCGGAGGGATGGAGCGACCTATTAAGGTGGAGACTCAGGAGACCTGAGATAATACTTAATATTACTCATACCTCAGACTTTGGTAATCAATCATCATAAAGTGACTGTGCTGGGTGGGAAAGAAAGAGCAAATCGGATGCCAAAGGAAATAATAGGCCAGAAACGTGCCTATATGTAGTTGTCATAGGATGGAGGAAGACTTTAGGACCTTCAACCAATATGAGAGATTAGGGTTTAAAATTATACAATCATGAAGGCATTACAAATTGGTATATGGCTGTTCTTCCATACATGGATAGAGTGTGCTAAAGTAGAATCCCGACTGGACAGGAATCGTCATTTGGTACTGCTAAAAAATACTTCAATTCCAGCCATTAATGGTCTAACATGAAGGGCACATAAATATTCCCCAGTAAAATGGGTCTAAAAGTCACTTCTATCATGCTTTATTGAAAGAGCTCAAAGTGTTTGTCAGCATTTGTTGCTCCCTATTGAGCAAGGGGTTGTTCTCCCCTGGAGGCCTTTCAGGCAGATCCCCTCCCCCCCCCCCAGAGTGGCTGGATCTGCAGAAGGAATCATACTTACCTGAGCCCCACTGCTGGGTTCCGGCTCTGTCGCTCCCCTGCTTCAGATCTCCAGTCTCAACATCCGTGGGTAATGACGATCGAGCACCCAGGTACTCGTGTGCTCTGGCCGAGCACTCAGGGGTGCTCGAGTGCTCGGCCGAGCACCCGAGCATAATTAAAGTCAATGGGACTAAACTAGGCACCCCCCGCTCGGAGGGGGAGGGTGTCTGGTTTACACGGTTCCCCCCAAAAAAACAAACAAATCATGACACAGATACTGAGGGGGAAGGAGGCGGGGTTTAAACTTACCTTTCCCAGCAGCTCCCGACCTGTCCTAGCAGGAAGACCGCGTGCACAGGGGTAAGTTTCACCAGAGCGCCACCTGCTGGAGGGAGCTGCTGGGAAAGGTAAGGTGACGGATCCGTCATGAACTCCATTGAAAGTCAATAGAGGACGGATCCGTTTACTATTGTGTTGCACAGAACACCCGCACCAAGACAGATCCGTCATGACCCCAATGCAAGTCAATGGGGACGGATCCGTCTTGGTGCGGGGAGGGGACTCGAGCATGGCCCTCGAGTACACTCGGTGTTCGGCTGAACACCGAGTGGACCCGAGCGCCGGCATGCTCGGCCGAACAGCGAGTTTGGCCGAGCATGCTCGCTCATTACTATCCGTGGGTCATGCAGTGGCTGCAGCCAATGACTGGCTGCAGTGGTAACGTATCCCCCATGTGATATGTCACTGGACATATCACCACTGCCGCCAGTAATTGTCTGCAGTGGCCACATGACCTGCATCAAATCAGATGTTGATGCAGGTAAACCGGAGATCTGCAGTGGTGGAAGGGGAGCGAAGGAGCCAGTGGAGAGGATCAGGTAAGTATGATTCCCACCTGCTGGGGGGGAGGGGGCTGTCTGAAAGGTTCCCAGGGGGTGAACAACCCATTTAAAGTGAGTCGGTGAATGAAGATTCCTAGTGATGAACAAAGTTTTTAAAATTTCAAATTTTGAGCTTCAACAAGAAATTTGATTAGTTACGTACTTCCATTGAATGTAGCGGGCACAATGACGGGGAACAGCGATCACCGTCATTTAACCCCTAAGATGCCATGTTTAACGCTGAGAGGGGTTAATTAGGGGGTTAACAAAAAGAAATCATACTCACCTCATCCATTTGATCATGGAGACGCCGTTGCAGCCATCTTGATTGAAGAAAACGTGTTGAATCTCTTGCACGCTGACGTGACCCACATCATCATGCTTGACGACGTAGCGTTGCTTGTATGACCCAGCATGTCCACGCATTATAAGGACAGACAATTGATTTCAATTCAAATGATATAATTCTTTACTTTTCTTCTGCTAGCACTGCAGGGGACTTGAACCCTTGCTGCTAGGTTTCTATACAGATGATTTGTGGGAGTCCTTGCTCAAAGAGTATGCAATTTTTTTTATATTTTGAGCTGAGGGCACCCTTCAAAACATAAATAGATTGTGTCCCCTTTAAGCTTTAGCTCACTAACATAGCCTTCCTCTAGTAAATGGAAGCGGTGGCCACTTTACTTGGTCTGGTGTGGTTATATGTGCCTTCAAAATGCTGGGTCCTCCAGTCTTTGAGTCTTCTGAACATAAGAATCCCTTCTGTTAACTCAGAAAACCCAATTGGGTATTTCAAAATGGGTGTTCTAACCCAGACATTCCCTTAATGAGGTTTTCCTTGACTTCAATATTGATGGTCTATCTCCTGGAAAGGTCATCATTACCTGATCAGTGGAGGTCTTTCCTGGATCCTGGCTCTCCTCCTTGTAGCTTACCAAGCACATCACCATACATTGTATAGTGGCTGTCCTTGGTATTGTAGCCCAGGATCATTCATTTGTATCGGGTGAGCTGCACCTAGACCATGTGACTATTGAACATGACGTCACTGGCTTAGGAAGAGGATGCAGCACTCACCGAAGCTCCATTTCCTCTTCAAACAGCTGATCATTGAGAGTTGGAGCCCCACTGATCTGATATTGAGGATGTATCCTGATGATAGACCATCAATATGGTCCCATGGGTAAATAGTGCCTTCAATGCAGATGTAATACCATTTATTTTATTTTTTTTTTGTGTTTCTATCCATGTGCTATCAAACTTGTGTAGCAGAAAGGTCTCCGGGTCCGATTTTGTGAGCATGTGTACCCTACCGCTTTCATGCCCTTGAGTCCCTAACAGTCCCATTTGATTTTAAATGGCCGATCAATAGAATAGCTTAATTCCCATAACCTCTGGGAGTAGACATGACATTTTATATTAAGAGATAATGGGCCTGGGTAGGTGGCTTAAGAAGACAAAGATAAAAATCTGAAAAAAAATTGAAATCAATTAATATTAATATCCTGAAAAGTGGAGCAGGAACCGATAGAAAAGGGGCCTTGAGTTTTTTTTTTCCACAGGGGCTTTAAGTTCATTTGTTTGCTCTACAATCACTTGTTCAGAAAGCTGTACGTTGATGAGGTTAAAGAGATGCTTCAAGCAAGATCCTATTGATTTTAATTACTGGAAACGGCCCTTGGGGACGATGAGCTTTCTGCTGTTTATTTAGCCATCGTTGTGCTGTAGCATTGTGTGAAGAAAGATAGCATCACTTGCCCTCATTACCGCAACAACAAGAGAAAAAAAAAGCTGAAAAAAGGTGTTTAAAAGCCCGAGGTGCGGAAAATGTAAAGACAAAGAAAATCACAAAGCCGTGTTCATTAAAGCTACCTCGACTCGAAAAGGGCACATGTACAAGGGACAAATGGCTTGTAATCCCAGGGACGGAGACAGAGCAAATCTGCTGCTTCATGCTAAAGTGGACTCGTCAACGCCTTGACCACCCGTCAGGACCGGCAGCCTGTCTAAGGTCCACGTTCAGCCAGAGATGTGTAATAATTACTTGGCATTGAAGCAGCAGTGAAGCTAGAAGAGGTACGTCTGGGCCCTAGTGTCTTAGGAGGCCCAAAACCATCTAAGAAGACATCAGTAATATAGACAGTAGGTGGGGGGGCCTCATAGATTTTTTCATTTAAACTTTGAGATGCAAGCTCCACCCCTGCTTAGTGATGTAATCAGTTCTAGTTCAATGATTGGCTATTAGAGATACTTATTTTGTCTGAAAAAGAATAAGTTACAACGAAGGACCATAGGGAGCCTTCAATATTATGTCTATACATACAGGATGAATGCAATCTCAAAGTCAAGCAGGCATCTTGAGGCACCTAGAATGGGCAACCTTCAAAAATCAAAGATGGATCCAGATTGGGTTTATTTTATGGGCATTATTGTTTATTACACAGTGTTTTTTCAAGGTTGTATGTAACTTAAGCCTATGCTCCATATAATCTTAGACCACACTGTACTATGTTCTTTGTATGTTCTGAAAACTGTAATATATGTGAATATACAAAAAATCTAAATGGTTTGTGCCCTTAACATCCATTTACCTAAACACACTGTAGGCCCTGTAGTCCCTCAAATTCTGAGAAAGGCAGAATCACGAAAAAGATTTAAGAGTGGACTTACAAAAAAAGTTAAACAACTAATAACTCGTTGATACCCTGCAGGCCCCCAATAGTAACATAGTTTACAACATAGTAACATAGTTTACAAGGCTGAAAAAAGACATCTGTCCATCCAGTTCGGCCTGTTTTCCTATAAGTTGATCCAGAGGAAGGCAAAAAAAACCCTGTGAGGTAGAAGCCAGTTTTCCCCACTTTAGGGAAAAAAATTCCTTCCCGACTCCAATCAGGCAATCAGAATTACTCCCTGGATCAACGACCCCTCTCTAGTAACTATAACCTGTAATATTATTACCCTCCAAAAATACATCCAGGCCTCTCTTGAACTCTTTTAGTGAACTTACCATCACCACCTCCTCAGGCAGAGAGTTCCATAGTCTCACTGCTCTTACCGTAAAGAATCCTCTTCTATGTTTGTGTACAAACCTTCTTTCCTCCAGACGCAGAGGATGGCCCCTCGTCACAGTCACAGTCCTGGGGATAAATAGATCGTGGGAGAGATCTCTGTACTGACCCCTGATATATTTATACATAGTTATTAGATCTCCCCTCAGTCGTCTTTTTTCTAAAGTGAATAAGCCTAATTTTGATAATCTTTCTGGGTACTGTAGTCCACCCATTCCAGTTATTACTTTAGTTGCCCTCCTCTGAACTCTGAACATGTATTTGTGTACATGTCATGCAGTGATGATGTGGTAATTGGGGCACCCCAATTCTGATGTTGCTACTGAGGGTAAATATGAACATACAGTAGGTCCCTTTTCACTTAGTGATCTGTTGCTTCATTCATTTAAAAGAGCAGATAAGTTCACTGAGGGCGGGCCAAGCCACCTTGTGCACCCTTGCTCCTCCTGAATCCACTGTCAGCCGCTCCCTCTCCTTCTTGATTGAGGGGGCCAGGATCCTGCATAGATGTCTTGCCTAACCCTTCTCCCTGTTAATTGAGAAGGAGAGGGAGGAGTTGGCCAGGGGCAGATTGGCCATAGACCTTACAGGGAAATTTCCCGGTGGGCCGATGCCCAGGGGGCTGTCTGAGTCCTCCTCACAGGTGGCCAGTGGAAGTTTTTGTGGATATATTTTGTGCTGCTGGCAGAATTTTGTGATGCACTGTGGTATTTGGCTCTGTTGGGGTGGTATAATGTGCCACCATATGCTTCTCCTGGCCCAGCCTTCCATCAGTTTGGACCCGACTTCAAAACTGGGACACTTTAAGTTTCCAATCTGCCCCTGGAGCTGGCAGAGGAACCAGGAGTAGCATGGGTGCAGTTAAAGGGGTTATCCCACAAATAATGTAAAAAATGAAAATCAGACATCATATAGAACATGACAACCTCTTTCTAACAAAGCTAGAACCAGCTCTGTACTTCACATGGATCCAGAGATCTCCACATTCATTGCTCTGCTAGATTTATATCAAGCTGACAGCTCAAGGGGAGTGTCTCTTCTGCTGCAGCTAAGGAGGTGTGTCTCAGCTCTCCCTATCACAGCTCAGGAGGCGTGTCTCAGCTCTCCCTATCACAGCTCAGGAGGCGTGTCTCAGCTCTCCCTATCACAGCTCAGGAGGCATGTCTCAGCTCTCCCTATCACAGCTCAGGAGGCGTGTCTCAGCTCTCCCTGTAACAGCTCAGGAGGCGTGTCTCAGCTCTCCCTATCACAGCTCAGGAGGCGTGTCTCAGCTCTCCCAATCACAGTTCAGGAGGCGTCTCTCAGCTCACCCTATCACAGCTCAGGAGGCAGCTGACAGATTAAACTGAGCATGTGCGGCCTGCTCAGTGAATAGGTCAAAGAAATAAGAAATTAAGTGGTTCTATACAGATACATGTTATTGAATAACTGAGTAGCTATACAAAGTTTTTAATGACATGCAATTACAAAAGTATTCAGATCCAGGGGCTGGTTTGAAAACTGTATAATATTTTTCATGGGACAACCCCTTTAACTGCTTTGCTTATGGATTAAAGGTACTTTTTCTCCAGAATAATGCAACAGATTGCCAAGTGGAAAGCATCATTGCATTTATCTGAGCTAGCCAAGACATTTGCATTTACCCTCAGTAGTAATATCAGATTTTGAGTGCACCAAGCAGCACACTATCACTGCAGGACAGTGTGCTTAGTGATTTGCATTTTCCCCAAACAGAAACATCAGATTTTAGGTGCCCCAAGTAGACCCTTTTAAGCGATCCTACAAAGTAGAGTAACGATTAGGCGCTGGATATCTCCTCCACTATCTGATTGGGGATCCCCCTCCATGACATCAACATGCCCTGAATTTTACTAGAAGCTGTCTTGCCCATAACACCTCTTTAATGGGTCAATAAAATATTGTCAATCTATCAATCTGTGTTCTTTAAATGTCAGCAAACATTATTTTTTTAAGTGATGGCTCCACAGCTGACCTGGGGGACAAGCATTAAAAGTACAGTTACATCTCCGATAGAAGCAATCACTCTTACCAAAGGTTAATTCCAGCACCTCGGACAGCAGCAGAAACTATAACAATGAAACCAATGACTGGGACTTTCAATAAGGTTTGAATTATGTCATAAGTATTGAAGCAGCTGGTGATAGTGAACATCACGGGTCAGATAAATCAACAGTGACAGCTCCCCCAAGAAGCACAGTGGAGTCTCCGACTCTCAGCTAAATGAATCCTGATTTATTTCTCTCTCTCCGTCCTGGCATTCCAAGCTCTCTCACTTTCATATTTTGCTGTTCTGGTAATTTTAATCATTATGTTCTTCGATCCCCATGAATTTATTTATCATCACTTGGGATATGACCTTTGTATAGAATACAGTACTTCATTGTTGAATTTCTTACCATGTTCATAGTCAATGGAGAGCTTTTCCCCCCAGAGACTCCAGATAACATCCAAGTTCAACCGGTTTTGTCATGTTCTATAATGCAAGTTCAAGGGTCTTTGTCTTGCAGAGCTTACAATCTAGTTTAGTTATTTTGCAACGATATAGCATTGTAAATCAATAGTACAGAAGAGGCATCTGTAATAAGGTACTATATAGAAGCAGCATACGTCGACACATAGTTCATGCCTCTGAGGAGCGGAGCAGAGGATGGGAGTGGGCTCTGGCTACAATAACTATTCACAGTGGCAATCCTCACACCGATTCTCCCTAGGGCCAGGGCAGTGATAGGAGGACACACCCTTTTTCCTTCAGGGGAACACCCTGATGTTGCGGCTCCTGCCTGATGGTAGTTGGAGTGACCTTGGTGCAAGGTATGAGATGTAGGTGACGTAACCAGGTCACTTGTAAGAGATAAACATCTCTTCTTTACTAAAGTCCAGAATAGGAGTTGTAGTACATCCAACAGAATCAAGTTCCAAGGCAAGTCACAGTGCAGTCTCTTCCCTACAGCTGTATATAGGAAACGGAAAAAACGGAAAACGGAAAAAAAGGTACTGTGGGGACCTGTGTAAGGGGGTCTAGAGCCTGATCTGAGTGGTCTATGATGCTCAGATCAGGTGAAAGACTCCCTTTAACTGTTAATCTTTCCATAAACACCAAAGTCTCTATATCAGTCATAAACAGCAAGTACCTTGCTAACACACATGGCCTTGAGATCCTGGACAGCTTACGTCTTCTCCGGCTTCCCCTTAGGGATTGTTCTCTCAACAGGAATGATGTTTCTCCTGGAGCTGAACTGGCATCTGCTATGAATGGCAGGCAGAGCTGAAAATAGCAGTAACTGATGCAATCCTGACTAGAAAGCTCTTCTATCAGAAGGGAAAGCTAATTCTCTCTGCTGAGTCAGGGCATAATTAACTAAAAAATGCCACCTACTGACAGCTTTTGGTAATACATGCACAGCATAATACAAAGCATGACCAGATTAAATAACATCAAATCAGGAACCATTCGTAAGTACCCTGCTCTGAGGTACTGCACATGCAGCTTGTAGTTTTACCATAATCATAAAGCCTACCTTATATAAAGATTATTGGTTTGGATTCTGCCAGAACCAGTTCTTAAGTCCTATTCTGGGTCATCTTTCAAGTTCTGCTGCCTGATTCTGAGTCCTGGTGTTTGTAAGATACCTAGAGGGGAATGAGACTGGGGTGGCAGGTGCTATGGGTGCTCAGGTGAAGCACCAACTAGCCACTCTACCTTTGGCCAAGGTATTCAAGGCTTGGTCAACCAACTAAAATGTGGTATAGAAAAGCTTATCTATGATGACTAATTGTTCCTTACTTAGGTTCTGATTTGGTGCTTCCATACTCATCAAGCTTACTTCAGGACCCAAAAGCAACCCTTTATGTGTCCTTCATTTTCAAAGAAACCCTATTGCCTATTGCCTTCGCCATGATTTTTTTGCCTCATGGAAACAGTTATAACAGAAATGTTGACCTGTCTCTATAGATACCTGGCCATAGGTTTTTTGGTAGTCCCATCTGTGAAGACAATGACTTGTGATAAATTCATTACACTTGTCTATTTTAATTGGATTTTAGAAGGATTTCCAATTATTGAGAAAATTTTGAAAACAAAGAATCAATAGATATCGAAGACACCGCTGAAGTTCCATATTCTTTCTGTTTGTATATCTATATTGCCAAGCAGAATATATCGGCTTCAATTCAGAGGAGATGGCATGTCTAACGCCATGAAATTGACCTGCTTAAAGGTTTTCTACTATGTGATCATGACCGGTGACATCTGTTTGCGATGGTAATTGCTTACCACATAGCAGGGAAGGAAAGCCACCAGCCAGAACGGCAATGACAGCAAAGCAATCAAGATGTTGGACATGCATGGAGGACAGGTAGACAGTTCTAGTGTCTGACTGAGATAAGCAATGCAGATTAGGTATGAGAACTCTATCTGACCACTTTACCTTAATAATCTCTCTCCAGCTCTTATTTACAGCCATGTCTAACAGCCAGAAAAGCCAATGTGGACTGAAGCTGGTCTCTACCTCTTGTAGCAAATCCGTCCCATCTCCCTCCAAAATCTGGATGATGTTACCACATAGTTAGTACAGTAAATGATAATTTCATGGGAGATTATAGGGTGGAGAATGGAAAAATAACATCGAAAGATTGATACAACTGAGGAAAAATAAGGAAATTTATTCCATCACGCAGCAGTGTGCTTTGAATTTATGGTGAAGAAAAGTTGGACATCTTTAAAGTAAATCAAAGCTTTCTGCAACATTTCCTTACTTTTCTATCACTTTGACTTTTCTTTTTTATTTTATACTGATTTTGTGTTTTTTTCTTAGCTCATATCTATATTTCTTTCCAAAGTTCAGCTGGTTGCCCTAGGAAACAGACAATGCTCTAATTCCAGATATGTGATGTGACAGCTTAAAGAGGTTTGAAGGCCAATATGGCTTATCAATATAAATAAAATAAAAAATATAAAAAAAGTAATAACTCAGTACTCCCCTGACACTCTCATTACAATTCTTCTTGGATACTCAGCTGGTCTCTACTTCCTGGTCTCCCCAGACATAAGAAATGTGACTACTCAGCTAATCACTTTCCAATTGGGCTGAGTGGTCACATTTACTGAGTAGAGAGGAACCAGGAAGTGTAGACAACAGGAGACCTAGGAATCGAGTTGAACAGTATGCTCTATGCCAATTTATGAACAGACACATCCTTCTGGGTTCAAATCCAACCAAGGGCAACATCTGCACATGGCTTGTATGTCCTCAGTGGGATTTCTCTATAGATAGCAGCCCATTAGAAATGAATGGAGCAGTGGACCAACATGCTCTTTGTAGCCACTGTTTAATAGAACTGAAAGCATTTGAGTGGTGCTTACTTCTCAGAGCTAGTCCTGAGCTCAGAGAACCCCTGTCTCTGAGGCAGCTACAGCTTAAGCTACGTCATTCGAAACTGCTCCACAGAGAGAAAGGAAGATTAGAAGGTCTAGATCTGCAAAGCTAAGAACTGGAGTCAGTCATCAAGGTATTGTGCACATTTATGGCAGAGAGACCTTACTGCAGTGAGAAGGAACATTGCTAACTCATCCATTCAGGCTTTGAGGTGGCTTGGCCAACCTTAACTTAATTATGTACCCGTCACACTGGGAATTATAGATAAGTTTACAATACCCTCACTTGCATGACTTAGATTTTGCAGAGAGAAAGTCTTTAGAAATACAGAGGGAAGGAGTACTATGACCCTCATCATTGCTGCTATCCATATGTTGCTATTGGGGAAGAATTGCACTGTGACTTACTTGAAATTGTGCCTTGATACTGCTGGATATACTACTACTCCTATACTACTACAACTAGACTTATTTATTTATATCAGCTGGTCTGGTTACCATCTGCCGGTCATTGCTTCTGCACTCCTGCCTTGTACCCTGCCAAAACACTTAAAACCAAGGGCACCCCAACTACAACCAGGCAGTAGTCCCAAAACCAGGGTGTGCCCTGAGGGTCACCGCACGACCCTTGGTGGTATCAGTGTGAGGATCGCCACCGTAATCCGTGCCCTCAACTATCATTGCCATAGCTGCTTCCACTCCCATCCTCCACTTGCTCCTCCTGGGCGTGCTGCACATTCATACATGTACATTTTTATTCCATTCCAACAACTTCTTGGTGTGTTATTTTGTTTTTTGCCAAAGAATGTAGATATAGGACTTCAATAGTCCTAGGCATAAAGCTGCTTTGCCTCAGTCCTCAGCCACCAGTAAACCAGATATAATATGGAGCGCAGCGAGTAAAATTGAGAACAAAATTTTCATAAACAAACATATGCGGCTCGACTATCCCAAGCATTTGTGTTTTACTCCTTGCCATTTGTCTGTGGGCTGAAGACGTCTTTGAACCTTCGCCATAACAGAATTACGGAAGCGGAGTGCAGATAAAGCTTTTTGATGCTTCTAACTACATGTGAAGCGAAGGCGTCCTGTATCTCTTCTATAATTACACTACATCAAGCTGTAAAAAACAATGGTATTTTTTAGCCAAATGGTCTTCAAATAACATCAAGACAAATGTGCGGAGATCAAACGCATCCAACATTTTACGCTATGAAAGGAATGAGACTCTCTTATCAGTATTTTATTTCCACTTGTGTGTCTTTAATTTCCAGCTCGTCATCCCGTTTTACAATTGCACTGTAAATTCTCATTCCATGCACAATTACTTTTTTTTTATAACCACAAGTGCCGCCGATGTGTGCTGACTCTTTACGGTTATTTTCGTAGGTACGTTCAGCTAGGGCCATGATATGTAGCGCCCATCTAAATGACACAATTGGTTGTTTGTTAACTCCATGGCTGCAGATTACAATATCAAAGTCATTCTTAGATCCATTAAAAAAAACTAAATGATCAGGGAAATATTTGTGCCTGGATAGTCTTCTTGACGGATGCAATGGTGTAGCGGTTTTACATGACTATTTTTAGATATCTAAGGGCTGAGGGTGCATGTGACAGAGGTATGGGTTTAGAGCCTGTAGGCAGGGTTGGCCTGATCCACCAGAATAGCAGAGGATCCCTCCGGTGGGCCCAAGCTCTGATACCATCATGGGCCCCAAAGATCCAGGAGAAAAACAAATCTAATTTGACTGCCTTTGGAGCCAATCATTTGCCTTGTGGGTCCCTTTCTTTGATTTAAAACCTATTAAACTATATTGATAATATAGGGTTGGGTCTTGAGAAATCATTTACTCTGGTGGGCCCCAAGATCTCCAGCCCCACATTGCCTGTAGGGCTATGCACAGAGGCTGTATGTCTCCTAAGATCAGAGATGCCCAGCCTCCATGTGCTGCCATGCAAGCTACATCATGCACAGTATGTACGGAGATATTCTAAAAGCACCCAGCATCCACTGAAGCATGTCCACAATGGTGTATGAATATTGGAGGCATATGGAGGTGCATTGGAGGACTCATACATCTCCATGGAAGTATTTGGTTGTGCAGCCCTATCTACCCCTAATCAAATCACTTCATCCATGGGTATACCAAGGGGTAGGGGACACCACTGGCACCATCAACAACAGTTATTAATACATTTTTAAACTGGATTACATGTGGCATGATGGATCAATATGGCTCCATATATGGTGGATGAATAAAGATCCATTTACGTATGCAAGGTCAGACAAGGAGCAAAGTTGTTCATTTTGGGGGCCACCAAAAATCACCGGTGTGGATGTTGGCTTCCAATGTAAGGCTTGACATGTCACAGGAAAATTTTCATGCACACAGAATCACTTTGTGTGAACAAACCAATAAGGACAGATCTTTTCACTTACCATGGAGCCTTAAAAAGGACATAAAAACCTGTTGCATGTCAGGCCACCACTCTTCTCAAGACCAACCTTGGAGATGCTCTTCTTGCCTTATGGACAGTGTAGCTCAGCATAGGCCACCTCACAGCTGTCTGGAAACTTCGGATCCAAGGCTCCAAGGTCTTCTCACTTACCATGTCACAGGAAATTTTTCATGCACACAGAATCACTTTGTGTGAACAAACCAATAAGGACAGGTCTTCTCACTTACCATGGAGCCTTAAAAGGGACATAAAAACCTGTAGCATGTCCAGGCCACCACTGTTCTCAAGACCAACCTTGGAGATGCTCATCTTGCCTCATGGACAGTGTAGCTCAGCATAGGCCACCTCAAAGCTGTCTGGAAACTTTGGGTCCAAGCCTCAATGTAGAGTTCTGCCAACCTGTGATGTCATTTCATGCCATGTCTCCACCTTTGACATTATAACTTGTGACATCACCTGCGATCTTAAAAGGGACACGTCAGGAATTTCACTGACTATTCTCATTATAACATCACTAGATCTACTTCTTATCCTCTGCTGTCTTATACTAGGCTCAGTAGAAGACAGGTAGAGAAAAAGCCATCCAAGCACATAGAAGGTAGAAAACGTAGTAATGTATTTTATTGTTATTAATGTGTGAAGAAAATATCTTTTGAAGTAGTATTATAGCCAGGGCAAATGCAAAAGTGGCCGATGAAAAGGGAGCTGCTGAATCCACATAATAAACATGTTGGGGTGAAGGACCAAAGTGTCTGTAACCCTGATCTACAAAAATGTATGGAAACTGAGCTTTATTAACTGTGCATTGGATATTGCTGTGTTCTTCCTTGTTACCCATAGGGCATTGTGGCCATAATCCTTCCAGGCTGGTGCTAGGTTCAATCGGTAGGCAGGCAGTAGGGATGCACTGTTTTGGTCGCGGGGGCGGATGGTGAAGTTTGGTGCAATGAGCTTTATTGAGGGAAGTCAGAAATATAGGAGTTGTTGATATATAGGGCCCTGCTATGGGTGCCTCATGGCAGCAATGAGTGTGTAGACAGCAGTGGTGAGTACAATGTGTCAGGTCTGACTAAGAGCAGCAGCAAACTGGCCTGGTGTGAGACTGAGTAGTTGGGTCTGGCCATTGAGTCACGCTAGAACTCATGTTCCAGAGATCCTGTTGGGTGGTGATGTTGATTGGGGAAGGGGGTGGTTGTGAAGACTGTGGGGATGTGTTAGGAAAACATGGAGTCAAAGATGTCTGTGTGCCAAACACAGCAAGAAGTCATAGCTGGAAGAAGTCATCATGGCAGTCTGGGACAAATGCAAGTGATTTCAATCAGACATCATCATCTAGTAACAGGTTAGTAGTAGTATTTATTATTATAACTTATTTGAAAGCACCATTAATTCTGTGATGCGTACATCACAAGGGTGTTACGAATACATAATGTAAAATACAATAAACAAGGAACTATTAACAGACTGGTACAGAGCAGAGCTTACAATCTACAAGGGAAGGGGGAAGAATACAGTAGGTAGGGGTAAATGCTGCTCATTTGGCTGTGTGGTGGCAGATGGTAGGCTTTCCTGAAGAGGTGGGTTTTCAGGTTACTGTTGAAGGTTTGGATGTTGGGGGAGGTTCTGATGTGTTGGGGTAGCTAATTCCAGAATATGGGAGATGCACATGAGAAATCTTGTAGTCGATTGTTGGAAGAACAGATGAGAGGAGAACAGAGGACGAGGTCCTGTGAGGATTAGAGATTACGTGTGGGGAAGTATCGAGAAAGGTCACAGATGTAAGGAGAGGACAGGTTGTGGACGGCCTTATATGTAGTTGTTATTATTTGAAACTGAATTCCCTGGGCAATGGGGAGCCAGTGAAAGGATTGGCAGAGGGGGAAGGCAGAGGAGAAACAAGGGAAGAGATGGATTAACCTAGCAGCAGAGTTCAGAATAGATTGGAGGGGAGCAGGCATGCTAGATGGGAGGCCACAGAGGAGAATGTTGCAGTAGTCCAGGCAGGAGATGACAAGGGCATGCACTAACATTTTAGTTGACTCAGGGGTGAGGAAGGAGCAAATACGAGAGATGTTCTTAAGTTGAAAGAGGCAGGTGGAGGTGAGGGTTTCGATGTGTGGCTTAAAGGAAAGGGCAGAATCAAATGTTATCCCCAGACAGTGGATCTGCGAGACTGTAAAAAGCATGGCGCTATTAACTGTAATGGATAGGTCAGGTAGGGTGGCTGAGAGCCATGGGAGAAAGTCAATGAATTCAGTTTTCTCCATGTTGAGTCTTAGGAAGTCGAAGGAGAAGAATGAAGATATTGTCAACAGAAAAGCTGGGATTCTGGATAGCAGAGAAGTTACATCAGGGTCAGAAAGGTAGATTTGAGTGTTGTCAGCATAGAGGTGGTAATGAAAGCCACGGGACTCTATGAGCTGTCCCAGTCTGAATGTATAAATGGAGAAAAGCCTTGAGGGACATCAACAGAGAGGGGGCGAGATGATGAGAAGGTGTTTGAATTGGAAAAGCTGAAGGCTCTGCTGGTGAGGTACGAGATCTAGGAGAGGGCCAGGTCTTTGATGCAGAGGGAAGAGAGAGTTTGTAACAGGAGAGTGTGGTCAAAGGTATCAAAGGCAGAGGCCAGGTCAAGGAGGAGGAGCACAGAGTAGTGACGTTTAGCTTTGGAAGTTAGCAAATCGTTTGCGACTTTGGTTAGGGAAGTTGTGAGTGATTGGGTCTGAAGCCAGACTGCAGCTGATCAAAAAGTGAGAGATGAGAGAAAATGAAAGGTGGGAGGACAGTTTGAGAAGGACATGTTGTTCTAGGAGTTTTGAGAGTAGTGAGATGGGGAGATAGTGAGATAAAGAGGATGGGTCCAGGGAAGATCTCTTGAGTATTTAGTTATGTTATGGTGGTATTATGTAGTTCCTGTATGGTTGTTTTATCTAGTTATAGTATGGTAGTATTGTGTATACTGTAGGTTGATATTATTCAATTAGGGTATATGATGGTATTATTCATTAACCTTATGGTGGCATTATTTAGTTACGGTATGATGGTACGTCACTGGTAGTAAAGAAAAAGCCTTTGCTTCACGCAGGGCAAGGAGGAGCATCGGAGCAAGAAATGCTCCACTCACACATCGCAAATGGGTAAAGGGCAGCTTATGTCCGGGTTCAGCTCTGAACCCAGACTACCCCTTTAATTAATAATGTGTATGTACCACAAAATGGTTCTACTAAAAAATATCAGTCGTCCCCTGCAAAAAACAACCCCACATATGACTCTATTAACGTTAAGGAATGGGCCAACAAAAAAAACAAATTTATCCTATGAAATGTGCTTTTGTTGTGCAAGACTAGTTAAACATACTGTATACATACTGGTATAAGGGTACCCGTACTGACATACAGTACAGACCAAAAGTTTGGACACACCTTCTCATTCAAAGAGTTTTCTATATTTTCATGAATATGAAAATTGTAGATTCACACTGAAGGCATCAAAACTATGAATTAACACATGTGGAATTATATACTTAACAAAAAAGTGTGAAACAACTGAAAATATGTCTTATATTCTAAGTTCTTCAAAGTACCCACCTTTTGCTTTGATTACTGCTTTGCACACTCTTGGCATTCTCTTGATGAGCTTCAAGAGTTAGTCACCTGAAATGGTTTTCACTTCACAGGTCTGCCCTGTCAGGTTTAATAAGTGGGATTTCTTGCCTTATAAATGGGGTTGGGACCAGGAGTTGTGTTGGGCAGAAGTCAGGTGGATACACAGCTGATAGTCCTACTGAATAGACTGTTAGAATTTGTATTATGGCAAGAAAAAAGCAGCTAAGTAAAGAAAAACTAGTGGCCATCATTACTTTAAGAAATGAAGGGAAAACTTTGAAAGTGTCCCCAAGTGCAGTCGCAAAAACCATCAAGCGCTACAAAGAAACTGGCTGACATGAGGACCGCCCCAGGAAAGGAAGACCAAGAGTCACCTCTGCTGCAGAGGATAAGTTCATCCCAGTCACCAGCCTCAGAAATCACAGGTTAACAGCAGCTCAGATTAGAGACCAGGTCAATGCCACACAGAGTTCTAGCAGCAGACACATCTCTACTGTTAAGAGGAGACTGTGTGCAGCAGGTCTTCATGGTAAAATAGCTGCTAGGAAACCACTGCTAAGGACAGGCAACAAGCAGAAGAGACTTGTTTGGGCTAAAGAACACAAGGAATGGACATTAGACCAGTGGAAATCTGTGCTTTGGTCTGATGAGTCCAAATTTGAGATCTTTGGTTCCAACCACCGTGTCTTTGTGCGATGCAGAAAAGGTGAACGGATGGACTTTACATGCCTGGTTCCCACCGTGAAGCATGGAGGAGGAGGGGTGATGGTGTGGGGGTGCTTTGCTGGTGACACTGTTGGAGATTTATTCAAAATTGAAGGCATACTGAACCAGCATGGCTACCACAGCATCTTGCAGCGGCATGCTATTCCATCCGATTTGCGTTTAGTTGGATCATCATTTATTTATCAACAGGACAATGACCCCAAACACACCTCCAGGCTGTGTAAGGGCTATTTGACCAAGAAAGAGAGTGATGGGGTGCTATGCCAGATGACCTGGCCTCCACAGTCACCAGACCTGAAACCAATCAAGATGGTTTGGGGTGAGCTGGACCACAGAGTGAAGGCAAAAGGGCCAACAAGTGCTAAGCATCTCTGGGAACTCCTTCAAGACTGTTGGAATACCATTTCAGGTGACTACCTCTTGAAGCTCATCAAGAGAATGCCAAGAGTGTGCAAAGCAGTAATCAAAGCAAAAGGTGGCTACTTTAAAGAACCTAGAACATATTTTCAGTTGTTTCACACTTTTTTGTTAAGTATATAATTCCACATGTGTTAATTCATAGTTTTGATGCCTTCAGTGTGAATCTACAATTTTCATAGTCATGAAAATACAGAAAACTCTTTGAATGAGAAGGTGTGTCCAAACTTTTGGTCTGTACTGTATAAAGTAGATGTAAGACATTATTCATCCCACAGGATGAACGACACAAAATTTGAAATCTAAGAAAATAATGGCAGAATTGCTTCCCCTCCCGGGAAGAGTTAATAAAAGTTAATAAACAATTACTATGTACCCTGAAATCGTGCCATTAAAAAATACCACTCACATGCAAAATAAACCCATGCAAAAGCCCTTATGCTGCTATATAAATGGAAAAAAAGAGATGAGTAATGTGGGGGTGACAAAGACACAAAAATATTGGTGGTCCTGTCATGTTGAATATGGTAGAACATGACAGAGGTAGCTGTCAATCAGTGATAGGAATGCCTATTCATCCATCATGGATCAACAAATGTGATGCTGTAAAGATAATTTGTGGCATGATTGATACATCGAAATGCCGCTCATAGTGTCATCTACACAAGGCATTTCTCATGAAGGCTGGAGAACAGTGCAGCTCTGTATTCCACCAACACCACTGTTCACACCTACTTGTACAATCTACCTTAAAAGGTGGCCCATGGCTTGGCGACGGTCCCTAACTTGAATAAATGCAGGGACCTTAACCTAAAGATGTAAAAGAGTAGTCAGACAAAGAAAGGTCAAAACCAGACAGGCAAAACCAGTAACCAGGACCTCCACTCCCTGGTAGGTTGATAAGCCCAACTTCCAGCAGGGCTGGTTGCTGTAACTACAGAAACTGATTCTGGCAGTGTTGCTGTAATGCAGACGGATTCGCCCAAGGAGGGCAGGTAGGTAAGTACAGTACATCACAGCATTGCTGCCAAAGTGGTGACAATCACACTAGCCACGAGTCATCTGCATTATTCAGAAGTACAGGACACACTGTGTTTTTTCAGAATCTGTATGGAATCTGTATACATACGGTAGATTAGCCCCAACCTAATGATTATAAAAAGTGACTAAATATTACCCCAATAAAGTGAATAAATAATGCAACCTTATACCATAACTGAATAATACCACCATACCGTAACTAGATAATTCCACCATACCATAACTAGATAATTCCACCATACCATAACTAGATAATTCCACCATACCGTAACTAGATAATTCCACCATACCGTAACTAGATAACATAGCTATGCAGTAACCTCATAATACTACCATACCATAATAAATACCACCAAAAAGTAATAAATACCACCATAAATACCAACAAAATAGTACCATCATACCGTAACTACATAATAATAATCAGGAATCTGTGTGTTTGGTCCTTGGTGAGCTCTCTGGGAGAAAATGATGGTACCCGGTGTTTGTAGAGTTGATGCAGATAGTGGATAAGGTCAGCAGTCATTGGGGAAGATTTACGAAAACTGGTGTAAAGTAGATCTGGCTTAGTTGCCCATAGCAACCAATCAGATTCCACCTTTTAGTTTTTAGAGCTCCTTTGGAAAATGAAAGGTGGAATCTGATTGGTTGCTAGGGGCAACTAAGCCAGTTCTCCTTTACCAATTTTGGTAGATCTCCCCCATTATCTTTTCAGGAATCCCTCTGACCTTTATATTGTTCCTGCGAGGCCTGTTCTCAAGGTCTGTGAACTTCTCTGCTAGCTTTGTGACTTTATCTTCTAAGGCTGAGTGTCCACCCACAATGTCATTGCCTACTGAAACCATTTTAGTTTCAATGTGCGCTGTTTGGTCTTCCAGCTTTTTCATGTTGTTTGGTTAATTTATGGACGTCGTTGTTAATGGACTCATATATTCGACTACCACAAAGGCCATTGTTGGACTGGGGTTCTTTGGGCCCACCAGAAGAAATTAATCTCAGGGCCCACCCCCTATATCATCAATAAAGTTTAATAGGTTTTGAATCCAAAAAATAGACTCTAATGGCAAGTGATTATCTCCAGAGGCAACTCTAAACGGGATTTTTCTCCTGGACATTTGGGGTCCACTATGGATTCTGAGACTGGTCCTACCAGAGGATCCTCTGTTGCTCTGGTTGGCCAGTCTGACCCTGCGCAAGGCAGATCCAGCACCGGTACACTCCTCTTGTCAGCGATGCTTTCTTCTTTGTCTTCTGGGTGGCGCAGGTGCAGTACGGGAGCCACACTGAAGTGAATGTGGCAGGCGCAAGATGTTGAGAGACTTCAGGAGTGATGATGCTCCCACTGCCTGGCCCTGTCATTCAAATTGGTGGGACGTGGCATCAAGAAGATTGAGTGGAGGCTCTGGGTGCAAAACAAGGTGCAACAGCACTGCCCTTGTTGCACCTAGGGACTCATTTGCATATTATAAAAGTGCGATTTTCTCAGCAATAAATAGATGGGACCAAAAGCATGCGGTTGGGTCAGCCAGCTTTATTTGCAATATGTGGTGGCAGATTCCGTTTAACCCCTTAAGCCACCATGACGTACCTGTATGTCATGGACTGCGCTGTATTAAGCCTCCATGATTTACAGGTTCATCATGGCTGCAAACTGTCACCAGACATGGTGACAGCACTGAGACCCCAGCTGTTTCACACAGCCAGGGATCTCAGCTAACCGGCCCGGGACCAATGATGGTAGTCCTGGACTGGTGATCTCTCTCATTGGCTAGTATGTACAGACTAGCCAATCAGAGGATTCTGATGCTGGCAAAAGCTTCTCCCCACAGTTAATGACCCCCCCCCAGTCACCGATGTTCCCATGCCCGATTGTGCTCCGAATAACCATCAGGATGGCCGAGCGGTCACAAAAAGTAGTGTTAACTTACAGAAAATGCTAATTTTTGGTCCCTCTGAATGAGGCTCTTTTTGCCGGGCATGGTTTTCCACAAATTATTTCCACATATTTAAGATTGCCAATTTCTGTATCCAATTTGCCATGTTTACCCGATTTTAAAACTTCTCCTATTCTCATTACACTAACAGTTTGCAAAGTTTTCTTATGACAAAAGGGAAATGGTTAACAAGGAAGAATAGCAGAAGCGCAATCCAATGCAAAGATGCAGCGGAATAGTTATTTTATAGGAAATGCATATATTTACTAATGCAACACATGCCAGAAATTATATGGGGGATGTGCTGTGCATCCAACTTGACATTGTGCTGATATTTCTAATGGAATAGTCCATATCTAATTTTAAAGCACTTGACCTCCCATTGACCACTAGTAACCCTATTACCACATGTTCTCTATCATAAACTTTGCATTAGCCCTTTAACACAGCATTCAGTGCATTCAATTGAAGGAACATGGAGGATGCATGTAGGCAGTTGGATGGGCGTAGACTAAACTCAATCATCTGTATTGATGTTAATGACATTTTAGTGCAGAAAATCTTTAAAATGGCAATAAATGAAAGAAAGAAAAAACTAACTAAAAATAAAAAGTATTAATACATAAATATGTATAAAGGCTATGTTAGGCGTTAAATGAGTAAATAGTACTGATAAAAATCTAAAAAAGTTATAATAGTGGTAAAATTATGAAGTAAATATATTAATACATATAGAAATTAAATAAATAAATTTTTGATAATAACACCAATTTTAAATAATATAAGACCAATACTTGAAAAAACAAATCAGAAAGAAAGAAAAAATTATATTACAGGGGTTGCCCCATGAAAAATATTCAGCATTTTTCAAACCAGCGCCTGGATCTGAATACTGTTGTTTAATGCATGCGATTAAAATTTTAGTATCATCAAAGTGTTATTCAATAATCTGTATAGCGCCACCTGCTGTTTGTTTTTTTTTCTTATTTCTCTGTCCACTTCACTGAGATGGCCGCACATGCTCAGTTCCATCCTTCAACTGCCTCCTGAGCTGTGATAGAATAGGTGATCAGTGTTTGATTTTACACTGTTACTTTTTTTTGTTAATGTTAGTTAATTTTTGTTCTTTTAACCTTTTTTTTCATTTTTCTTAGGTGCCTTTTAAATTATAATGTAACATATTATAAAACGTACAAGAATCTTTTAAGACATATCTCCTGTACAGGGGTAGATTTTCTGCTCGTTAGTGATCAATGATCATCGTCACTGATCGTTGACATTTAATATCATCATTATGGGGGTGAATGATCGTCACTACTATTGTTGTTCCCCATACAGTGTTCATTTGTCAGCAGCATATCCCCTTTTCATATGAGGCGACGTGCTGCCAACAAACGATCATTTTTATCTCATAACCTGACAAACAAGGGTTACTCATTTGTTGGATGACAGGCGCCAAGTATACACACAACAATGACTGAGTGAATGAATGATCGCTCCCAATTATTGACCCATGTAAAACGGTCAGAGTATAGTATGTTCTAACAGTCATTATCAGTAGAGATGAGCGAAGTTCATAAAAATTTGATTCGGCTGCTTTGTAGAATTTCACTAAAAAAATGTGCTTAGTGCCGAATTACTTCTTCATGAAGCGCATTTTTTGTAAGTAGCGAGTGCAATCACAAGTACTTACTGCCTCCCCTTGACTGTGTGAAGATGCAGCACGAAATCTCATGTAGCGTGTGATGACGTCATCACGTCAGCCGGCGTGGTGAAGTAATCCGTCACAGCGCACAACATTTTGAGCGGGATCTTCAAGCAAGTTGACCTCGGCGGCCTCTTTGCACTCCAATGGATAAGGTTAGTTTAATTTTTTTTAATTTTTACCGCCATTTCAGGAAAAATCATTTCGTTTCCATGAAGCAAGAGGAAATTTTAATTTTTCCTGAAAGTTTGATCGAAGTCCACTTCGTTAAAGGGGTTTTCCCATCTCAGACAAGGGGGACATATCGCTAGGATATGCCCCCATTGTCTAATAGGTGCGGGTCCCTACACGAAGAATGGAGCGGGGAAGGTGGTGGCCGGAGCACCATCACCAAGCGCTCTCCCCGTAGTAGTAAATGGAAGCGCACCACGCTCGCGCGGCCACCGCTCCCATTAAATTCTATGGGGCTGATGGCTATTGCTCGGCGATTTTCGTCAGCACCATAGAAATAAACGGAAAGTGGCTGCGCTCTCCATAACTTTCGGGGCTCCGTTCTCAGAGGTGGGACCCGCACCTATCAGACAATCGGGGCACATCCTAGAAATATTCCCTCATTGTCTGAGATGGGATAACCCCTTTAACTTTGATTTGCTCATCACTAATTATCACTGATCAGCCTTGGGAGCCTTTGGAACAAAAGAAGCCACCTCCCACTGCAATCGGTATTGATTGCGGTCAGTCAGACATGTACAAGAGTGTTACAGTGATGGTGCAGGTCCAGCACCTTCATTTACATCACCTTGTGGGAAGGTGACCCTTCATATCTGTGCATCATTCTGTTCTCATAGCATATAGATAAACGTACATGACATCACACATCATATATACATTCCTGGGTATCCATTCTGTTTTAAATACAGCAAGCAAAACAAAATGAAATGAGGATAAGTTGAAATTAAACATTTTAGTAGGTTAAAATGAGAGATATTAATCAGTTTATTATAATACACATCAAAGCGTTATCAAGAAGTGGTTACTGTAAACTGCTTCGATTTTGTCAGTTTATTGTGTAATTTTCACATCGTAAATGTAAGTATGCATTTAAACACGCCACCAAAATCACACCAATGAGAACCTCGTCGTAAGAAGATTATTCCTTGCATTTCCCTTCTTATTTTTAAGACAAAATTTAAAAAAATCTAACATTTTAAACTAATGCAACTTTCCAAAAATTCTCAACGTAACCTTTTATGACATATATTATTTAGACAAGTTTTGACTGTATTCTGGAGATTTTTATTTCAGTATCGAGAACATGTAGTCCTTCAATGATAATAATAATTCATTAAGGGCTCATGCACACGACCGTATTTATTTTGCATTCCACAAAAAATAGATCTGCAAAAATACGGATGACGTCCTTGTACATTCCGTATTTTGCTGAACAGAACAGCTGGCCCCTAATAGAACAGTCCTATCCGTGTACGTAATGAGGACAATAATAGGACATGTTCTATTTTTTTGCAAAATGTAAACACGGACATACGGAAACAGAATGCACACGGAGCAACTTCCGTTTTTTTGTGGAGCCATTGAAATGAATAGTTACGTATATAGTCCGCAAATAAAAAAAACACAGAATGGACACGGAAAGAAAATACGTTTGTGTGCATGGAAACCTTAGGAAATAGGCAAATCAGATGTTAAATATTGACTGTCAATTTTGATATTATTTTTCTTTTTTTTCTTTAATTGAATTTGAATGAGTTAGATTTTTTTAATTCCATTTTTATATTAGTTTTCAAATTGCTGGTTTTAGTTTATTATACTTTTTTATTTTCTTTGAATAACTGTTATTTATATTTCATTCCATTTTTATATAAATTTTTAATTTACTGATTTTATTTTATTAATTTTATATTAATTTACATAATAATATATATTTATTTCTGCATATATTTATTTAAAATTTATGTATACATTTTATATTGATTTTATATTTACTTTTATTTTATTATACTTTTTAGTTTATCAACTTTTATTATTTTATCATTTTATTCAGTTTTTATGCTTTTGTATTTATTTTTCAAATGATTTCATTTAGAAATTTTTATTTTATCAATTACTTTATTTTTTATTCTATTTTTAATATTTATTAAAATCAGAAATACATTTTAAAACACACATGCACACCAATCAATTTTTAAAAAAAAAATACATCTATACCTACGCAAATGTATCTCCATATTTTATTAGTTGACCATTTGTATAATATATCCTGTTTATATATATATATATATATATATATATATATATATATATAATATGTGTGATTTTCTACTTCAGTCTTATCTTTGTCTCAGTAAATGCTCCCAGCTGCATATCTCCTTCGGAGGAGTGTCTGTATCACATCCGATAAATACATTACAATGTATTTTACTTCTGCTTTGCATTTTATGTAAGCATGTGGCTGACACCACAGTATGATTGGAGCCGGTATACTAAACGCTTACCCTTTCCGCTGTTGTGCAGGCTGTGGGCAATTTATCTATGTCTCACCTCTCTTAAAAACACTTTTATCAAAATTGGCGGTCAAACAGAACTGAACCATGGTGGCCTCAATTTTAAACACTGTGGTACAGATTTTAATTTAGGAAAGATTAATGCTTTCTCAAGTCTTAATGCTACAGCTCTCCGTTATCTGCACTGGACGTGTCAGCTAATTTCTGAAGAAGGCTGGGAAACAGAATGCTGCATGCTGATGTTTGAGCAGTCCCTGCGAAGCTTATAGGAAGGCGAGATAATAGAGAGGGGAATGGACAATTTTCTCAAATTTCCTTTAAATTACAAAATGTTTCCGTGTTTTCTTTTTTTTTTTAACCAACAGCCACAGTTGTATTTGCCCCAGCTATTACACATGTTAGAAATGCTGCATTTTAATGGAATAAAAAATATTTTTTATATATTGTTGATTCCATTATATATGCTATGACTAGGTTTCATTTTATTTTTCTTTTATTATGTATTTTGTAGATACATATTTTAGTTCTTTTTTCCTTTTTTTTATTGCTTTATGAATTGCCATTTGGAAAAATGTCCCTAAGGGCTTGTTCACACATCAGTTATTTGATCAGTTATTTGCAATCAGTTTTTGTGAGACAAAACCAGGAGTGGAGGCTCCACAGAGATCAGGTATAATGGAAAGATCTACACGCTGTTCTGTGTTTTTGACCCAAACCTGGTTTTGGCTCACAATAACTGATGGAAATAACTGATGAAATAACTGATGTGTGAACAAGGCCTAAAATGAATATGGAGTACTGTACTAACCTAGAGTAGATCACAATGCAGTACATAAGGGCTTCCATGCTTCTGTTCCGTGGCTCAGTGGAAAGCATGTCCTATTGTCCACAATTGCAGACAAGAATAGGCATTTTCTATCATGGTTGCGGCCACGTGCGGTCTGCAAATTGCGGAAAACACACATAGTAACATAGTTTATAAGGCCGAAAAAAGACATCTGTCCATCCATTTCGGCCTGTTATCCTGCAAGTTGATCCAGAGGAAGGCAAAAAACCCCTGTGAGGTAGAAGACAATTTTCCTCACTTTAGGGGAAAAAATTCCTTCCCGACTCCAATCAGGCAATCAGAATAACTCCCTGGATCAACGACCCCTCTCTAGTAACTATAACCTGTAATATTATTACCCTCCAGAAATACATCCAGGCCTCTCTTGAACTCTTTTAGTGAACTTACCATCACCACCTCCTCAGGCAGAGAGTTCCATAGTCTCACTGCTCTTACCGTAAAGAATCCTCTTCTATGTTTGTGTAACCTTCAAACCTTCTTTCCTCAGACGCAGAGGATGTCCCCTCATCACAGTCACAGTCCTGGGGGATAAATAGATGATGGGAGAGATCTCTGTACTGACCTCTGATATATTTATACATAGTTATTAGATCTCCCCCTCAGTCGTCTTTTTCTAAAGTGAATAAGCCTAATTTTGATAATCTTTCTGGGTACTGTAGTCCACCCATTCCAGTTGACTTTAGTTGCCCTCCTCTGAACCCTCTCCAACTCTGCTATGTTCACAGGAGCCCAGAACTGTACACAGTCCTCCATGTGTGGTCTGACTATAGATGTGTAAAGTGGCAGGACTATGTTCTCATCACGGGCATCTATGCCTCTTTTGATGCAACCCATTATCTTACTGGCCTTGGCAGCAGCTGTCTGACACTGGTTTCTACAGCTTAGTTTGCTGTTCACTAAAATTCATAGGTCCTTTTCCATGTCAGAGTTACCCAGTGTTTTACATTTAGTATGTACTGGTGACTTGCATTATTCCTTCCCATATGCATAACCTTACATTTGTCAGTGTTAAACCTCATCTGCCACTTCTCTGCCCAAGCCTCCAGTCTATCCAGATCCATCTGTAACAGTCCTCTTCTGCGTTAATTACTTTACACAGTTTAGCGGATCCGCAAAACACTGCTGCCATCTGAATTAGGCCTTATCTTCAGTAATTTTGTTAAATACGTACAGTATCACTAAAAATTAAAAGATTATTTTACTAAGGCCTCATGCAGAGGTCCAGCTGGGGAGGTAGTCGGATAGAAGGGCTTAAAAGGGCCCCAACCATTCACTTTTCTTGGCCAGGGTAATTAGAGACAAGCCTAGGCAGTGAGCTAAATTTTTGGCCTGGGTAATGGAAAGCCCATCTATATGACTACTAGTGGACTTTGATCCAAATTGCAGGGAAAATTTGATTCGATGCGAAGCCAAATTTCCTTTGGCAGGAAGCTTCTCCCCTTTATATTCACAGTTTCGCCACCACTTCAGGGCCAGTTAAAGAAGATTTTATTGGCGCCCACCCTCCCTGCCCTTAAATTCTTTGTTGCATTGCTTTTATTAGTGGGGCTGTATCACTCAGCTGATGCTGAGTGGATCTTGATCTACAGTACAGACCAAAAGTCTGTACACCTTCTCATTCAAAGAGTTTTTCTGTATTTTCATGACTATGAAAATTGTAGATTCACACTGAAGGCATCAAAACTATGAATTAACACATGTGGAATTATATACTTAACAAAAAAGTGTGAAACAACTGAAAATATGTCTTATATTCTAGGTTCTTCAAAGAAGCCACCTTTTGCTTTGATTACTGCTTTGGCACACTCTTGGCATTCTCTGATGAGCTTCAAGAGGTAGTCACCTGAAATGGTATTCCAACAGTCTGAAGGAGTTCCCAGAAATGCTTAGTACTTGTTGGCCCTTTTGCCTTCACTCTGCGGTCCAGCTCACCCCAAACCATCTCGATTGGGTTCAGGTCTGGTGACTGTGGAGGCCAGGTTCATCTGGCGTAGCACCCATCACTCTCCTTCTTGGTCAAATAGCCCTTACAACAGCCTGGAGGTGTGTTTGGGGTTATTGTCCTGTTGATAAATAAATGATGGTCCAACTAACGCAAACCGGATGGAATAGCATGCCTCTGCAAGATGCTGTGGTAGCCATGCTATTTCATTATGCCATCAATTTTGTATAAATCCCCAACAGTGTCACCAGCAAAGCACCCCCACACCATCACACCTCCTCCTCCATGCTCCACGGTGGGAACCAGGCAAGTAGAGTCCATCCGTTCACCTTTTCTGCGTCGCACAAAGACACAGTGGTTGGAACCAAAGATCTCACTTTTGGACTCATCAGACCAAAGCACAGATTTCCACTGGTCTAATGTCCATTCCTTGTGTTCTTTAGCCCAAACAAGTCTCTTCTGCTTGTTGCCTGTCCTTAGCAGTGGTTTCCTAGCAGCTATTTTACCATGAAGGCCTGCTGCACACAGTCTCCTCTTAACAGTTGTTGTAGAGATGTATCTGCTGCTAGAACTCTGTGTGGCATTGACCTGGTCTCTAATCTGAGCTGCTGTTAACCTTCATTTCTTAAAGTAATGATGGCCACTCGTTTTTCTTTACTTAGCTGCTTTTTTCTTGCCATAATACAAATTCTAACAGTCTATTCAGTAGAACTATCAGCTGTGTATCCACCTGACTTCTGCCCAACACAACTCATGGTCTCAACCCCATTTATAAGGCAAGAAATCCCACTTATTAAACCTGACAGGGCACACCTGTGAAGTGAAAACCATTTCAGGTGACTACCTCTTGAAGCTCATCAAGAGAATGCCAAGAGTGTGCAAAGCAGTAATCAAAGCAAAAGGTGGCTACTTTGAAGAACCTAGAATATAAGACATATTTTCAGTTATTTCACACTTTTTGTTAAGTATATAATTCCACATGTGTTAATTCATAGTTTTGATGCCTTCAGTGTGAATCTACAATTTTCATAGTCGTGAAAATACAGAAAACTCTTTGAATGAGAAGTGTGTCCAACTTTTGGTCTGTACTGTATATGAATGGTTTAATATTGGTCTATTTATTGTTATGGTTAAGTGGTTTGAATATTTATTTGAGTCAATTCATTTATTTAATTTTATGTTTCTATGGTTACCTATAATAAAGCACTGCAGCCATTTTATTCCATAAAGTCGTTCTTTGTGAGTTTTATTTATTTAGGATTAATTTTAGGGTTGATTTGGTGTCATTTGCCTCCATGATGGGGAGCTGTGCAATTGCATCTCCCTGTCATTGCACCCACTACTTATAAAGAAATGCGCTTTGTGACGAAGTAATTTCTCACGAAGCAAATTTTGTTGAAAAATTGGCAAAGCAGCCAAATCGAATTTTACAATACTTTGCTCATCACGACTACTCATATGGACTACTATGGAGCCTCCATAAAGCACCATATTATGCACCTATTCTCCTCTAGAAGGAATACCTATGTAATATGGCAATCCATTGAACATGTCTCAATTTTTTAATCAAACAGAAAAGTCTCAGCATGTCATTATATTAAATTGTAGTCATATGGATGGAACAGTTAAGTACACTGATGGCGGACCCAAGCCACTGTGTGCACGCCTAATCCTCCTGCTTCCTCTGCCAGTCTCTTGCTTTCCTTCTTGCATATTCATCTCGCCCAGCACTGTCAATCGAAAAGGAGAGGGAGTGGTTTTGCAGAGGAAGCAGGAGGAGCAAGGCTTGGGCCCACCCCATGTGCACTTAACAACTCATTTGCAAGTACTTTTTCTCCAGAATGGATCTCTAAGTGAAAGATATCATTACATTTAACTCTTCTAGCCCTATAAGATGTTGAGGTAGATTTATCAAAACTGTGTAAAGTAGAACTGGCTTAGTTGCCCATAGCAACCAATCAGATTCCACCTTTCATTTTTTAAAGCTCCTTGCTAGGGGCAACTAAGCCAGTTCTACTTTACACCAGTTTTGAGAAATTTCCCCCATTTTGCCTGGTTTATCAGTGAATTTCCTGCTCACAGACTCACAACTAATCTAACCTCTTTTTAGTCCCTGACCATTTGCTGACAGTAAATTTAGAATGGTTTTTCCAACTCCAGGACTGCTCATTTATGGGTGGGGGTATCGTTAGCCCCACCTGTTTTCGGTCCAGGACAGCTCGAATGTGCTGGGACTGTCTCTGAAAGTCATGGACAGTCCCTGCAAATTCAGAACAGTTGGCAACTCTGTAGGTCATCCATATGTTTGCATTGCACAATATCTTAAGCGCTGGTATCCAATAGGCAAGGACCAAAGGCAGCCCAAAACGCACAGAAGTGTAGCTAGACTTTCCATCACCCGGGCCAAAGATTCAGTTTGTTGCCCCAACCATGTATCTTAATAGGCAAAAGGTAGGATGGCTTGTTTGTGGTCCCCTCCAGCTCCCAGCAACTGGGGCAAGTGTCCTATCTACTCCTCATCCTCCAGCTATACCCCTGGAAATGCATTAGTGGTGTGGTTTCAAGTTTTATATATAAGATTTTGGAATGTATTCTTTATATACTATTGTGTGCTGCCTTGCACTTGTACTGTATATCCTGATCACAGGATCATATCTATCATGGCATAGTGTACTGTATAAAGCCAGTTATCTAAGCTATTGTCCTACTGATAATTGTTCCTCATTGGGATACATTGGACTTGTCATTGGACTTATAGTTAGGACTAGAAAATAAAGAAAAACGGGCAAACTGACATGAACAGAAGGGATTGCAGGCCTTCCCTCCCATATAACCCCAAGTACTTTGGATTTTTTTTTTTACAATAGTGGGGTGCTTTGGATTTTAGCTGATATAGAATAGTTGCCTAAATAGTTAAAGTTGTGAGGCACATTTAATGGAGTTCTTAGTACTGGGCAACTCCATTGCTTGATAACAATGGACACTATGGACTGGGTCACTTGTGAGGGTTTTCTGTAGATAAACACGAACATTAAGTTGTCCACAAACATGTCAGCCATCTTCAGGAGGACTGGTCAATGATCTAACATGTATGGTAGGAGTCCTCCAATGGTAGAGATCAACGTGTCTAAATATTTGTTCCTGTAAGAGATAAGCTTCCTCCAGAGGTGTCTGGTGGTGACTTTGTCCCCTGTCCGAACTGAGAAGATATGCAGGCATGGGCGAGCTTAGAGTGCGTATTTATGGTGTTGTTGAGAAGCCCCATTGTTGTCCAAATGATGATTTAGCCAAAAGCTATCCTAAATATGCAGTTCCTCTACAATATTGTGGAGTGGGATCTCTAGAAAAGATGATCCTTACCTCCGCCAATGGTTGTCCAAGCTAGACAGGTTTATTACTGCTTTAATAATCATACAGAAGGAGTTCTGGAAGGTATTAGAATTATAAAACTGAATTTGGTCATGTGTATTCAATTTTCATTCTCAAACATATAAAAAAATAAAAATAAAAAAACAAAAAATATATATACAGTATATATATATATATATATATATATATATATATATATATAATCATTTTGACTAGATATTAAAAAACAATTTAACAATTTAACACAATTACATGAATAAGAGCAAAAAAAAATTATGTCCTCACTATCTAGAGTAACAAACCCATCACCAAGAAAAAAAATGTTACTCTCTAATAGCTTATCAAGGTTTACAAGTAATTAAAGTACACATTTTAAATTCAAAGGGGTGTGACCCATTAGGAACACATGAGTGCCCAGCTGCTTCTTGTGCTGACCTTTCTAGTCAGGAGAATGGACAGATGGTATCAACACAGATCCCATGCAGACCCTGAAAAACAGTCAAGCATTTCATCAGCAGAATGAAGAGCTAAATTCCAATTACTTGGGCTGACAAAAAACACACACAAAAAAAAATAAAAATTTAGATCCTTTCCTATAGCAATTTGATGTACTTTGCAACAACTTTTTAGCATATAAAGTAGTATAATAATAGTAATAATTTGATGTGTCAAAAATGTGATTTTGACTCCGATTGACCATATGCATAGCTAAACATGGCCTTTTGTTCAAGTCTTGATTAAAAGCTAACTTAACTCGTGCTACAATGAGGAGCTAGCTGCATTTTTTAATGTGTAAAATAGATTAAACATTGTGGTAAAATTTTTGCTGTGCACTGAATATATGATTCAAAGCCTAATATCATGATTAACAATTGCCAAGGGAACTTTTCACAGTTGTACTGATGGGCTTCTGATGTCATTTCAGTATTTCAGTCCTCTGATGCAGAAGATATGCATGCAGGAACCTCTAGGGGGAGCTACTGAGTTATAATTCCTCCCTAGCTGTTTGCATTGATGCAGCCATTTGTGTGCCTTGAGTCTGGACTCCTCCTTTCTCTAAGCAAGGTGGTACTCTACTGTTTTGATTGTGAATGACCTCAATAGCTTACAAGGGTTGTCCGAGAGAATTAAAAATCTTGGAGAACTCTTACAATGTCTGCTGAGACCGCTGAGAAGAATTATTGGCTGCAGTGGTTATGTGACGTATATCAGCATGGGTGGACTGGTGGAGTGCAACAGAGAACCTCACTGAAGAAAAAGAAAGAGTATATGATGTTTTTTTTTTAAAAATTTTAAACTATTGTATGGGTTGTCCATAATTTTTAATCATCTGAGATGACCATTTTGATAGTGACCTCAATGTTTGTTTTTCAAAACAAAATATTTTTATTTCTATATATGTAAGAATGGTTTTGATTTGCATTATACAAATTTGGCCTTGTTGTGTTGGGTCTGTTACTGTAGACTGTAAACTATTAGTCCTAAAACATCTCTGTCCGCTCCTGGCCTCCAGGAGAGGACACTCTTACTCTACCCATACTTTGCTCACCCACTTGTCTCTAAAAATAACTACAATTTAGTAAAATCTATTTGAGCCACCAATTCAAAATTGACGTAGAAAATGGTCTTTGAGGGGCTGTTCAAAGAAAAGGGCCAGCATACATAGGTTACTGGGGTATATCTAGGAAGTAAGGAGTTGATTAGGCATTTGGCCCAAGTTCTTAGTGCTGGAAGGCCACCAGCATCCAGTTGATGGCATTCTAATACTACTGAGGATTTGCTCATCCACTTGTCTCTCTTTTTGAAAAATGACTACAATTTAGTAAAACCTCTTTGACATGCAAAATTGATGTAGAAATGGTCTTCGAGGGGGTTTGTAAAGGAAAGGGCCATCATACTTCCTAGATACACCCAATTATCCTATGTATGTTGGCCCTTTCCTTTACAAACCCCCTCGAAGACCATTTCTACATCAATTTTGCATGTCAAAGAGGTTTCTCTAAATTGTAGTCATTTTTCAAAAATAGAGACAAGTAAATGAGCAAAGCCTCACTAGTATTAGAATGCTATCAACTGGGTGCTGGTGGCCCTCCACCACCAAGAACTTTGCCACATGTCTTATCAACTCTTACTTCCTAGATACACCCAATTATCCTATGTAAGAGTTGATAAGACATGTGGCCAAAGTTCTTGGTGGTGGAGGGCTACCAGCACCCAGTTGATAACATTCCAATACTAATGAGGATTTGCTCATCTACATGTCTCTATTTTTGAAAATTGATTACACTTTACTAAAACCTCTTTGATATGCAAAAGTGATGTCGAAAATGGTCTTCAAGAGGCTGTTCAAAGAAAAGGGTAAACATACATCGGTTACTGGGGTATTTCTAGGAAGTAAGGAGTTGATAAGGCATGTGGCCCAAGTTCTTAGTTCTGGAGGGCCACCAGCATCCAGTTGATTTACTCATCCACCTGACTCTACTTTTGCAAAATGACTTCAAACCTCTTTGATATGCAAAATTGATGTAGAAATAGTCTTCGAGGGGCTGTTCAAAGAAAGGGACCAACATGCATAGGATTCCTGGGTGTATCTAGGAAGTACTCAAAGCAGTCTTCTTGAGGGTGGCTCTCTCAAAAAATAGGGCCAGCATACATAGGATCGATGGGTGTAGCTACTGAGAAGTTTACAGGGCAAGTGTTCCAGGTTCTGGGTGCCACCAACAAGCTACTCTAATTAAGATAGTGAGCTAATAGAGAGAGAACTGAGGCTGTGCTCTTTGTGAAGGAAAGCCACCCAAGATCGAGGCCAATCTTCTCTTTTTTGGGGGAGGCTTCACAATATGTCTTTTGGCCCTACCCATACATATCTGAAGCACAATGCAAAATAAATGTAGTGTTAATATGTGAATGGGTAAATTGCAGTTTAATGTGGGGATTACTCAGTCTGGCATAATTGAACTTGCTTAAATGTATTCAGCATCTTTCAAGCTTTGAGACTAAATTCGAGCGCTTAATAGAAATATGCAGGTGAAAGTACAATTAATTCTAATTACCAGACCATACATTGTTAGTTGCACAGCCATGAGTAAAATTAAAATGGCAATCACAATTAGAGAGCTGCAACCTCATTGTACAACAAATTAGTCACAAATTAAAAGTCTTGGAACTATTATACATTCCCTCTATTGCCTTATTGTCACAACTGCCTTGCCAGGCATGTAACACCTATTATGTATTGAACGCCACTTTAATTTTCTAATGGCTTTTGTTTTTTCTTTTTTTTTTTTGGCTTTTCAGCATTTTTCAGATTTGAAGTTGGGAAGTGCTGAGATGCCTTCTAGTTTAAGTCATATAGGCAGCACCTTTGTAGTCTACAGCATGCAAGGAAACATGAAAACGTGGCAAAAAGCTTGGACTGAGAGTGATCTGGGTCCCCGAGCATTAAAAGTCATGGGCCTAGGACAAGCCACTGTAGCCATGACTTGTTCCCGATAATTGGTCTATGTAGAGGTGACGCCGATCACCCAACCAACGAGGAAAAATCTTGCTTGTAATTGCATTTTGGATGTGGCACCTAAAATGCCCTGTGTAAACAGGGAATGTGCTGAGAGAGCATGCAAACTGAATGTGGGTGGGCTACCATAGCTATTCACTGGGCTGTGTGAAAGACTCTTTAAGCAAGCTCCAACTGGTGCTAATTAGTGTCCCGGCATTGGCCATGTAAGTGGACACTTCATTTTGGTCAATAAAATGCATTCAGGAGCACTGATCACTAGTATTTCTTATTCTATTCAAACCCTGGACAAAAACTTTAAAAGGGTTATCTGGGAATTTATATTTATGACCTATCCACTAGATAGGTCATCAATATCAAGATTAGAGGGGTCCATCTGACCAGCTGTTACAAGAGACCAGCGCTCCGTGATCACCATGACCTCTTCCTAGGTCATGTGACACCACCGTACATCGGTCACATGGCATTTTTGCATTGACTTGAATGGGGCTGAGCTGCAACACCAAGCACAGCCACTATACAATGTACGACACTGTGCTTGGAAAGCTTGCGGGAGCCGTCTGTGCTCACCAGAGCTCTGGTGAGCAAGGTGGCTCTCTGGAACAGCTGACCGGTGGGTGTGCCGGGACTTGGACACCTGCTAATGTGATAATGATAGGTCATCATTATCAATTCCTGGATAACCCCTTTAAGGTGATTGTTTATGGCTGTGGAGTATGGATCCCTCTTTGCTTCACAAATTCCAGACTATTGGGTTCTGGATTTAAAGTTTTTGCCAGGTGTTCATTACAGACATACTATTTTCATGAAATCTTTTTAATTTAATTGGCCATCTTCTATAAGTTTGTGCCGTTACTCTTAAGTTCTTTCTCAACTCTTTCTGGATTGCCCGTTGTGCTCTTGGTGAGATCTTAACAGAATACATACTCTTAAGGTGGACATACACATTGGATAGAAGTTGGTTTATAGATGAACGAACAATTATCTGATGAACGATTGTTTCACAGACAAAGCTATACCTCCTTTAGTCCATATTGACCATTAAAGTCACTCAAACTGGCATAAATGTTCAATGAAACCGGGTGATGGACGTAAGATCTTGGAATCATTATGGGATCATTCTTTTGAAGAAAGACACAGCCAACTTCTTTTCAGGCTATTGTGATCTGTCATCGATCAGCTATGACGATTTGATCAACTTAGACTAATGTATATGGCCACCCTAATTAACCTCTGTGTTAATGACTTCCCTAAGAGCAAATTTGTTTCAATTAAGGAGATGACATTGGAAGTTCCTGTTTCACTGATGCTTCACCCATTAAATAAAGGCACACAAACCTACAGTAGCTATTGACTATCATCTATACTGGAATCATCACTATAGTACTTCTGGAAAATGCCTTTAATTTATAGAGGAGCCTTTGATTGGTAAACTTTTCTTTAACTCATCAGAGTTTCTGGGCTTCTTTGCCAAGGATAGTGAAGGCTCTGTGCATTTGTTTCCAGATATTTGTATCATAGTCTAGTCTCTTCGTATTGTATCAGTGTATCCTGAGACCTGTTGTTATACTGTCTTTCCTTGCTGTTAGCATAGTAATTGTGATACTGTGGATTCTGTTTTCTGCTTGGTTTTGCATTGGCTATCGCTGGGTTATATTGCAGGTCAGGGTCAATTCAATGGTGTCTTTATTTTTGCTTCTGTCATTTCCCACTTTCTATGTGAATTCCATTATCTTCTGCTCCATTGCAGGACTTCCAACTCGTACATACATTGCCATTATTATTTTGTTCCTCTGTGAATTATTTTTGAGTATTAGTATTGACACATACCTCATGCATTTTTCTTGCAACCAGTGTTGTTACAAAATGCTCTTCATCTGGGAAGGAAAAACACACATGAAATGTTTCATCGTAATAAGACCTAGGTCTCATTAGCTTTTGTAGACTGAAGACCTTGACGTTTGGGTGATGTACCAAGGGTACTAATCACAATGACTTCACCATAAACATGTACATTGAGCTTGGATATCTTCAGTGGGTGGAGGGGAATAAGCTATGTCCAATCTTTCTGCCAATCTCCTGCAGGAACTAAGGATCAAACATGCCTGATCTTTCTTTTTCTCTCCATCTGCTACTGGAGAAGAGTCAGGAGACCCCATACATATTGGATTAAACTCAAATTCCACCAAAATGGTGGTTTCAGATGACATTTATCTAATGTTTATGGCCACCTTTAGGTCAGTCATACTCTGTTATAGGATGCTATAGAAACTTTTTTGTCATAGATTTTGATATCCCAAGGGCACATATAACATTTAGCAAGACCAGGAGTTATAGTTCCTATGAAAACAGGGTGCTATACTTATCATCCAACTATACTAATGCTACAGTGTGAGGGATATTAATTAGCTTCTCTTCATTTGTAAAAGATATGCTCTTTTTCTTACAGTGACCCCTGTTGTACATTAGTAAATCTGCCCTGTTATTTTAAGAGTTCTATAATACACTAAAAGAGCATGTCCGAGATTTTGATATTGATGGTCTGTCCTGAAGGATAGGTCATCAATATCTGATTGGTGGGACTCCCGACACCCTGATGATCAGCTGTTTGAAGAGGCTGTGGCACTTCTATGCGCACTGTGGCCAGAGGCAGACTGGGAAATTAAAGTGTCCCTGGAAAAAATATTAAAAGTGGCCCCGTTTTGTAATCGGGTCCAAATTGATGGAAGGCAGAGCCAGAAATACCATATTGTGGCACATTATACCACTCCAAAGGAGCCAAATACCACAGTCCATCACAAAAATACTGCCAGCAGTACAAAATACATCCCAAAAACTTCCAGTGGCCAGCCGTGAGGAGGGGCCAGGTGGCCTCCTGGGCATTGACCCACTGTGAAATTTCTCTGTAAGGTCTATGGTCTATGTATAATGGTTGTGCTGGGTATTGTAGCCCAGGCCGATTCCTTGGGACTGAGCTACACACCTAGGCCATGTGCCTCTTCAAATAGTCAATTGGTAGGGGTGCCAGGATTTGGACGCCCACAATTAGATATTGAAGACTTACCCTAAAGATAGGCCATCAATATAAAACTCTCAGACAACTCCATTAAATGTGCCTCTGAAAAAAGAAATGATGTCCGCATACAACGTCTTACCTTGATAATACCAAGCACGATAAAGCAATCTGCTCATGAGAGACTTCATGGAAATAGGTAGTTTTCTTGGAGGATAAAGAGATCAGTCTTAAATCATTAAGCAATATTTTGCTCTGTCAGAATATGAGAAAGTGTTTCTAAATGGGTTTCTGCAGCCTCCAGCATGAGTTATTTTGGCAAAAATGCATTTGTGATGGTGAGAAGGACTGTTCAAATTGACTTCGAAGACATACTAATAGAAGTACAATATAGTCAAGTGAATTAAAAGCATACCTTAAATGGAAAATAAAAACTTAACAGGGCTTCCAGATCATCATGTTCTTTACCTTTGTGAAACATTTCCTTTCAAACTAAGCCATTTATACTGCTGACCTCTCCTTCCTAATTCTGTAACAAGAAGCTTATCTGCCATGTTACAGAATCAGGATAGCTGCAGCCCAGTCCTGGTCTCTGTTTCTAAAAGCCAGCCCGCTCACATTCTGCCTGGAGTTATCCATTTGCAAACCTGCATGGTAAAGGGTCCTCCATGCTCTGAAATTTTGCAAATATAATTTTCTGGGTAGCCAATAAAGGTATCCATCTTATAATACTTAAATAATTTATTAATAATATAACCTTATGTCTCTGCTGCCTGAGGCGAAAATTGAAATAGTGTCCCTCATGCCAAATGCTTAGCCCCACCCAGCCCTACATATTTTGATGGACATTATATAAAGCACAACATACCTGTTATATCCATTGATGTCACTTCAGATGTTCTCTTCCTTCATTTTCTCTATTCGGACCAGACCACCATGACAACTTCTTCAGAATTTTCCACACAGACATCTTAGATTCCTCACTTTTCCAACACCCTCCCTGTCCTTGCTCCCCAAAGGTGCCCCATCAGAAGTATTGCCTTCCCTATTGTACCTAATAATAATGCTAATGCCCTCACAGTACCACCAGTAGTAATAATGCCACCATAGTAACAAGACCCCTCTATAAGACATCCCTTTAGAGCTCACAGTAGTAATAAGACTGACCTATTAGGCTGCTCTATAGAGCCAACAATAGTAATATAGACCCCTATAGTGTCCCTAGTAGTTCTAACCTCCCCCAGTAATTCTAACCTCCCCTGTATTAAAATTGCCCCTTTAGAGCCAGTATGTATAATATCCCCCCGTAGTGCCCTCTATATTTAAATGCCCCTGTAGTGCTAACATGAATAATGCCCCCCGTAGAGCCCACAGTAGTTCCGACATATATATATATATAACAAAACAAAATACTCACTTGATTCCTGTTCCATGCCGTTATCTGTGATGCAGGTCTTAGGCCTCTTCCACCCTGTTGCCTGAGCTGCCATGTCACCAGGAAGCAGGTTTATGTAAATTGTACAACCTGAGACTCAGCACAGGAGGTTGCGATGTTGTTATTGCAACCACCTGTGCCATTCTACTACTTTATAAGCTGCCGGCCTAGTGGCCTGCAGCCTCTGAGGCTGATTGGTGGCATGGGAGCCACAGGCCCAGTTGCCCTGCCGTAAACTGCCACTGCCACTGCCTCGGCGAAATGCTCATCTCACCTCATGGCAGATGTGGCCTTGGTCAACCCTTACTTGTCCAAAGATTTCTTAGGATATAAATTCAATACAATCTCACACAGGCACGGCACAGACTTTATAGCATAAACAATACCCGACAAAATCTTTAAAAAAACATTTCTTTCCAAACTGGTCACCTCACACCACTCATCTCAGATACCTCAAGCCTAGTGGAGCAGTAAGTAAGGACACATCTGTAGGCTTTGGACTAGGTAAGAGTAATGCCCCTTTCACACAAGCGGGAGACTCGCATGTCTCCCGCAACGCATCTACAGGGCTGGACTCCGTACTGACAGGGATCGCATAGCATTATATGTGCCGGAGTCCAGCCCTGTAGATGCGTTGCGGGAGACATGCGAGTCTCCCGCTCGTGTGAAAGGGGCATAATAAACAAAAAACTTCCCATCAGCCCTTTACCCAACCATCTTACCTTCATATGATGCCATAGGAGGCCACACAGCGCTCTGTAATACAAACCCACCGTGACTCCATGTAGCACCATATAAGGTCCAAGCAGATGACTTTGCTGTGTACATGAACAGTTTTCTTTCATGGATATTTTAATTTTAGCCTCATTTTAAATTCTCGAGAACAGTGTCTTGTTTCCTGCCCTCCTTTTAACATTCTCCAATCCTTCCCTTTCCTTTACCTATAGCCGCAGCTTGCTGTTAAACATGTCTTTTAAGATCTTTATGACCTCGGTGTAGTTTGCTATCTCCTCATCTACGGTGTGTTCTTTCAATCTGTTCCTAGTATTATATCTTCCTGACTTTTATTACATCCCTTGAACAAATCTTACAATAAGGCGAAGAAAAAAGAAACTGGGGCTTAGTTGGTAACGAAGATGTGAGAAGTCGAAGAAAAACTCAATTTTATACACAAACTGGAACAATAAGATTGAGTAAACGCACATGGATCTGGAGGACATAAAGAGGACCTGTCATGTCCTCCAACAACAGCTCTTCATTGTACCTGGCTGTAGCCGCCACTTCACAGATTCTGGCGGTGTTATGTTTTTCTACCCCCCACCCCTATCTTATGGCATTAGTTTAGACTCAATTGAGGCCATGTACTGTCAATGGTGCAGTCACTAGCAGTGATTCTCACTGTGGAATGACCCCAGGTCCTATTTAAAGGACCTGTCACATCCGTTTATTTCAACTTATCCCCAGGGGTGTACCTAGCGTTTCTGCTGCCTGAGGCCACAACTGAAATGGTGTCCCTTCCGCCCCAATGCCAATTTCTTAACCTAACCCCTTCAGCCCATGGCCCTTCGGCTGCCCCTCTCTTGCCCCTACCTGGTGCTGCCTGAGGCGATCGCTTCACCTGGCCTCATTGGTGGTGCACCCCTGCTTATCCTCTATCGTGGAATACCCTTTAAGAAACAGGTTATAGAGATGTTGCCTCTTACAGCTGAGATTATTGTAGGGAGTCAAACAATAGAAGCTGTGCGTTGAAGGAGCATTTTGCAATTTTTCGTACTGAAATGAAAATAGGTTTTTCTTATAAGGGTACATCTACACGACCGTATGAATGGGTCCGCATCCGTTCCACAATTTTCATTTCAATGGGGCCACAAAAGATGCGGACAGCACACTGTGATACCATAGTGCAATACAACATACCACCCCATCAGCACCAGGTACAACAGTGCAGCAGAACATACCACCTCAGCAGTGCTATATATCACAGTGCAGCAGAACATACCACCTCAGCAGTGCTATATATCACAGAGCAGCAGAACATACCACCTCAGCAGTGCTATATATCACAGTGCAGCAGAACATACCACCCCAGAAGTGCCATATATCACAGTGCAGCACAACATACCTACTCGATTTCACATTGCAGAACCATTGGTCGCAGTGTTGTTTTAAATGGTTTTAAAATTCATCCTCAGTTCCCTTTGTGAGCAATCAGAAAAGAAAATATTTTGGGTCTGTCATTCTGCAGCATAGACTAGACAGCAGACGGACATCTTGGGCGAAACCCCTTCCTGACTACCCATCATAAATTTACAGTGGATGTCAGGTCTTTAAACATGGAGAAGCAGAGTGGGGGCCATAGCTGCCGTGTGCTTGTTCATTTACACAGCAGACATCTAGAGGCATTGTCTGTGATAGGCAATAATGCCAATTACAGACATTTAACTCCTCAGACGCAATGGTCAATTGCAATCACAGTATCTGAGCAGTAAAATCTTGGGAGTGATGCACTCCTGGGGCCTGAACAGCTCTCCTCCACTGAGACTAAGGGAGCAGTTCAGTTGCTGTGGGCACTTGGGACCTTCTGAAGAATCCGAGGCCTGCCACAGTATTGCTCTTATGCAGCCCTGCCTGTGGCAAGGCTCCATAGGAACAAAGGGGGTCATTTATTAAGACTGGCGTTTTAGATGCCCCCTACGCTGGCGATGGATCCAACAAAGTTATGTAGAAGCGCTGGCCTCTACATAACTTCGCCATACCCAGCACCAGTCTAAATGGCCATTCCTAAATTATGTATGCCTAAAACAAACATAGAAAATGCTGTCCCCTTCGCCGACCTCATCACACACACTTTTTTAGACCGGGTGTGAGCAGGGAGAAGTTGCAGATTACGGCACAAAAAACCTTTGCACCACAATCTGCGCCAGAAATACGCCTGATCGGAAATATTTCTGATCGTAAATGATCCCCATAGTAAATTTCCCATGGACTGCAATGGTAATGCATTGCAGTCTATGGGAGAAGTGATCAGACAATCGCATATTAAAGTCCCCTAGGGAGACTTAAAAAAGGGAAAAAAACTACAACAATCCGTATAACTCCTCTTTCCCCATATTAAAAATAAAACAAAAATAAAAAAAGACCATTAGCATTGTCATGTCTCAAAATGCCTGTACTATTAAAATCGAAATGTATTTATCCCGTAAATTTATACAGTGAAAAAAATTGAGATGGCTGATTTGCCATTTTATTATCTCTTCATCTCCCAAAAATAGTTAATATAATGTGATCAAAAAGTCATATATACACCAAAATGGTATCAATAAAAATTAAAGATTGCCCTGCAAGAAATGAGCCCCCGCACATCCCCATAGATGTAAATATAAAAAAGATATGGGGGTCAGAATATGGAGATGCAAAGAAAAAAATAGTTTTTTTCAAATTTTTATTTTTTTTCAACGAAAAGTATATAAATGTGATATTGATATAATTGTACTGACCCAGAGAATGAAGGGAACAGGTCAGTTTTACCGTATAGGTAATACCGTAAAAGTGTGGTGGATTTTTTTTCCCCCATTCCACCCCATTTGGATTTTTTTTTCAGCTTCCCACTACATTGTATGCAATATAATATGTAGCCATTCGAAAGTACAACTTGTGCCGTACAAAACAAAAACAAAACAGCTATTTGAACGGTTGAAGTTATGAAGTAATGGCTCCAGGAAGTCAGGGAGTAAAAAACGAAAACAAAAAATGGAAAATTACTTGGTCATAAAGGGTTAACTCTGTGGTGATAAGGTAGCACATGATCTATTATTGTAAAAGTCTACATTCACACGACCGCGGTGCCGCTGTACCCGTGTTGTGGACTGCCAAAAGCCCACAGGCCTGTGCCTTCACACCGCATACCATAGGACATGTCCTATATTTTGCTGCATTTTGCTGATTGTGTACCCATTGAAGTCAATGGGTCAACACCACGATGCGGAGTGCACACTGCCGACGCCCATATTTTGAAGACCCGCAGTTTGCAGTCCGCAGCTAGGGCATGGTGGCTCCACTGTTGTGTGTATGCAACCTAAGTAGATATTTTTCTGAACACTTGAAAAGCAAATAACATCTCATAAATCTACAAATAAGGCCTTATTCACACAACAGTGTTTTGGTCAGTGATTTCCATCAGTGTTTTTGAGCCTAGACCAGGTGTGGGTCTAAACACAGAACAGGTGCAGATCTTTCCCTCATACCTTATCTCTGTGCAGTCTCCAAGCCTGGTTTTGGCTCACAATCACTGATGGAAATCACTGACCAAAACACTGACGTGTGAATAAGGCCTAAAGATGTACAATACTGAGGACCAATAAAATCTAAGTATATATGTTGATTTGAGCACTGCTGTCATCACAGAAGCAATCAGATTCAGGCATGTGTGATGATTTCACAATATAGCAGGACCAATGATATCACAGAAGCCAGTGAGGACCAATCAGACTGAGATTGTTCATGTCACAATGAACAATGACGGTAGCACCAACCCATCACAGAAGCTACTGAGGACCAATCAAACTGAGGCATGTGTGAAGATTTGACAATGACGGCAGCACCAATGATATCACAGAAACCAGTGAGGACCAATCAGATTGAGGCATGTGTGATGATGTAACAACAGCTAGTGACATCACTGGGTTCTGAGCCTTTGAAAACCACTGCCTGGCATTACCTCAGCCCTATTATCTGTGGATACAGAGAAGGAGTCAGACACGCAAGCTTTTGCTCAGCAAATCTTTCATTTCGCTTTGCGAATCTGTTGTTTTGCGTCATGTAGGTGTAGGGTTTGGCATTCTTGCACAATGCACACTGGGTACAAGGCAGAACATGCACATGGTCAACTACTCCCTTAAACATTTATGTGGGCTTAGGGGCCCTTTTCCAGATGAGCCCTTGGCCCTTCCTGCACAGTTTTGTACACAGCCATTTAGGGAACTCTAAACAGGGGCAGCACCCTCTTAAGCTGGTAGGCATGGTGGTCTCTGTACAGCCGTATTGATTGCTAGTTCTGACCAGAGGTTACAAAAGAACTTGACACCTTACATGAGAATATTTTTGTAAACCAGCATTGAGCAGCAAGGAAAAGTCTGGAGACTGATGATCTCACCACTGGTTTTCTTCAGCAGTTTTCTGGAGGCGTCTAAATGGTCTTGTGGAGAACCAGCCCTACATTGTGTCACCTCCTGTGATAAAGAATCTGCAGTAAATGACTTCTGGCAACAGATCAATAATTATTCATTTGCAGATAGTTGAGTGGGTGTGATTGTTTTGGGACCAACCGTCTGGAAATCCCATGAAAGAAGAATCCCGCTGGGACAAATGCTTCCATAGACGAGAGAATGATGAGTAAATTCAGTATGACTGCTCTAAGACAGAAGTGATCTGTATTTCCCTGCAATATACTCTTGTATACTGTATGTTCACACTGACGCGTGACTGTGAAGTTACTATATATACTATATACTATATATATATACTAAGTCCTTCTTCAGCTCTTCTCATCTGTAGCTCAACATTTAGGCAGGAGAACAGACTAACATTGACATGGACCTATTGGTTGTAATAATCATGGCTGAAGTTCTTTCAAGCTTTGGATACGGGTGAAATCTTAAAGAAGAACTCCCGCAAAAATTTTTATTCTCTGACCTGTTAGAAAGGAGCATGATATAATCTATAGTGAATGTCATTTTCTTATCAGATGCTGAAATTGAGAGTTTGCACTCTCTTCTTATTGTAGCTGGGTCATGTGACCAACTCCCTGACCTCCAACTGATCTAGGACAGGAAGTCAGTCACTGCTTTATTCATTCCTATGAGACTGAAAGTGAGGCTCTCATAGGAATGCATAGAAAATTAGACTTCCTGTCCACACATAAGGTGCTGTGTGAGTTGGTGGGTCTAATTCTTAGTCACATGACACAGATAAGAAAATTCAGGATGATATAACTCAAAAATTCAGCTACTGGTAAGAAAATGACATTCACTACAGATTACATCATGTTCATTTCTAGCAGGACATGGAATAAATTTTTTTGCGGGAGTTCTTCTTTAAGACTGTACATCGTCAACTTAAAGTGAGCCCTCTACCTTTGAGGGTTGCCTCTATAGGATGGAGAAAAAGGTTGAATTATCCAATGTCCACCAGGACATCATGTATTTGGTCATGCTGAGTCTCCAAAATGAGATGATCGTTATATCTGATCTTCATATTGTCTTGTTGTGTTAAAAAAAATCTGACGTGGAATTTGCCACAGAGGCTAAATCTTGAATTTTTGCTGCAGATTAACAGTGTGAACAGAAGCGTATTAACCCCATTCAGGGTGTAAATGGGTGTGGTAGCGACATGTCACTTCTTGATGAGGACTTTAAAATAATGTGGAAAAATATGGAAAACAATGGGACACAGTTTTATTGAGGAATACACTGAATAGTCATCATGTGAACATACTCTAATATTGAGAGATCCTGAGCATGTGTACTTAAAGGGATTGTCTAATAATAATAATTATAGTACTGTATTCTGCAGTTTTCAAACCATCTCCTGGATCTGAATACTTTTGTAATTGCATTTAATTAAAAATGTATTATTCACTGAACTCTATCTGTATAGCGCCATCTGCTGTTTGCTCTTTTTCTAACTTCTCTATCCTTTGCATTGAGATGGAAGCACATGCTCAGTTCCATCCTTCAACTGCCAACTGCCTAGCTGCAGCAGACAGCTGGGAAAGGACACAAATCCTAAGCTGCCAGCTTGAAATAAATCTAGCAGAACATCTGGAGCAATGAATGTGGAGATCTCTGGATCCATGTGAGGTACAGGGCTGGTTCTAGCTTTGTTAAAAAGAGATAGTCATATACTAGTTTATGTATGATTTTAATTGTTTACGTTAATCATAGGATAACCCCTTTAACAGGGAATATTAGCAAGGGTTCCCCTTTAGCCAATCAATGTAATATAATAGGCTGAATTTTACATTTGAGGACTCTAAAGCCAGCCTTAAAATGTTTTTTTGTTGGACAATCCCTACTTGTAAGAAGGGTTGATTGACAACAAACAAGTTATCCTGTAAGGACCCCAAATCATCAGCTGCAATCTGCAGAGAAACCTAGCAGTAAGTGTTCAGTTTCCCTGCAGCGCCACCACAGGAGAAATAAAATATTGCTCAGTGTCCATTCAATAAATATGCTCTCTGTGTAATGCAGGACAGGACAGAGCGAGAGACACTCTGTAACTAATTTCCTTTGTGGCCAAGAGATGAAGATCCTGAACGGAACCCCCTCTTCTTCCTGTATCAATGTAGAATTCTCTTATAAGGTGCATGGAAATTGGGTTTCAGAACCAGATAACCCCTTTAATGAAGATGGATCTTCACTTTGAAGATTATATGGTTAGAGCACAATAATAAAAAATGTTGCATCTTACGTTATTTACACCTTGTACCATAAATGCCTTATAGAACAGCAGCCTTGTGACCATATTGTCCGAAACCTTTCCCTTCAAATGTATGAAAAATGCGGGAATGTATAAACTGGTGAATGGGAGTCCTCCCTACAGAGGGGGGTAGTTATTTATCACATATCCTGTGGCCAGTGGCGTACATGGAAAAGTAAGGGTTATAGCATAGCAAAGATCTAACCAGACCCCCCTCACAGGACAGAAGGGTTTCTGCCTAAATCCTTTCAATGACACTTGGGCCATTTTTCCACTGCCTCATTCGCTAAAGGTAGTTCCTTTAGAGGGTAGAGTCCTGACCAAGTTTTCACCTCCAGTAGAAGAGGAGGTGATCCAAACTAAGACTGGGCCCCCTCTTGTCCTGGGCCCCATAGCAGTCGCATGGTCTGCCGCTATGGTAGTTAAGCCCCTGCCTATGGCTATAACATAAAAACCCTAGATGGATACTCCTTCGTAGATTTTGGGGAAGATTTATCAAAACGTCTGCAGAGAAAAACTGGCTTAGTTGCTCATTTCAACCAATCAGATTCCTCCTTTTATTTTTCAGAGCTCCTTTGGAAAATTAAAGGTGGAATATGATTGTTTTCACCAGTTTTGATAAATCTCCCCCTTTACTTTTAAATGGACGCACACAATACATCCATATCCGCCGTATTTCAGGTAGAATACAGCTGGTAATGCAGAACTTCATCCGTCTTGACATAGACATGAAAAAATAAATAAATTTGAATTCCTCGAACAATCTTTCAGAACGGACACCCCATCAGTCGCCAAACAAGAAGTATAATTACAAATCTGCATGGCAAATTTATTTCCTTTTCACCCGACTTAATTGAATGTAATACAGAACATGTTTGTGAACATGTAGCTCCGAAATTAACAAGACGAAATAATGGTTTTTCCCCTCTTCTAATCGTAGAAGGCGACATCTTAGTGATTTTTTTTTTTCTATTTTACTGTGCAGAGGGGAGTATGCTCGAATGAATTCTCTTTATTCTTCTTCCTGGACTCAAGAAATAGCATAAAGGCAGACAACTCTCCAGAGCCTCTCATGTCTTGATATGGTCAATGGTCCATTCAAGAAATGCTCACCAAAGGCCTCAAAGTGGAAGTTTTCTTTAATTGGTTGAAAATTAAAAAAACATTCATACCAAACAAAATTGTAACCTCTGACCTTGGGTTGTCAGCTCTGCCTGACACCAAACTTGCCTTTGATTGCTGGAATCCTTCCCCCCATTTAAATGGCGGCTCTCGTGGGACCTGGTGGAGCTTGAGTTGTAGAGGCAGGTGGCACAGTTGTGATTGGGTCAATACTCAATGTATTGCGAGGCTTAGCGAAGGACTTGATGGGATTCTTCAGTTTACTTCTTTACAGCGTGTCCTAGACATAACCTTGGAAAAATTATTAGAATTATAATGAATTATTTTTGTGAATTTTTTTGGTGACTTTTTGTGAAAGATCGCAAATTTATGAGGACAGAACAATCACGAATAAGCTTTAAATGAAAATAATGAGTAATGACAAGAAAAAAAATGAACAATCATTATGGAGTGTAGCATCTAAAGGCCCCGGTACACATAAGAGAAAAGTCATATGCATCTTACAGTTTAACTTAGAGGACATTGCTCTGACAGAGGGTGTGCAGTGATTAAATGGATCACTGCAGGGGTTTATTTCATGCTACAGAGTTTGGGGGATAGTATCTCTCCTTACAGAGAGTCCTTAATTGGCTTAAGAAGGCTTAAAGGCCATATATGATCCCCTGGAATTCTGGGAAGAAGGGATGCAAATGAGCTCCCAGCTCTCTGCCTCTTATGCCACCAGATGTGTTGACTATCTCATAAGTCAATGTTCAACCCTTTAACTAAGCAGTGAGACATGACTTGGATAATAAATAAGCGAGCGTCTCATCTGCAGACAGCTGTTTCAGGGTGCTTTCTCCTCATCAATGCAGAGCAAAGAGTACTGGCTTAACTGGGTGAGAGACCTACCATAGGTCAGTATTTGGGGGGTACTATCTCTCCTTATGGAGAGCGCCTTAATCAATGTTAGGAGACTTATAGGCAGGCTCGGACTGGCCCACGATGGTATTGGTGAATCCCCAGTGGGCCCATTGCCTACCACTCCCTGCACAAATAACACATAACACAGTAGACTTACAGCACTACATACATATATTCAATGTACAGTACCGCAACCAGCCTATGTTCATATAAAATACTGAGTCAATTATTTAATAAACTACCCAGGCTACTATTATAGGTGCATCGGGTGGCTGAAATGTCTTATAGGTACAGAGACAGGTCAGCCAGTATCCTCTTTTCCCAATGACCCCACCTTCTAGCTGCAGGGACCCCTCATCAATCATCTTGTAGCGTCTTGCTGCTTTCACCTGCTGTGTGAGCAGGAAATATTTGAATGTATGTATACAGAGGGCCCCCAACATACATTTTACTGGTGGGCCCTAGACAGCCCAGTCCGGCACTGCTTATAGGTCATACATGCTCCTCTGGAATTCTGGGAAGAAGGGATGCAATTAAGCTTTTGGAAGCTCTTCATCTGATGCCACCAGATGTAAGACAGCTATCCTATTATCCATGGCTTGTAAAATGAATAAGCCAGCATCTCATCTGCAGACAGCTGTTTCAGCGTGATTGCCCCTCATCAGTGCAGAGCAGAAAGTACTGGCTTAACTGGGTGAGAGGCCTAAGTCAGGATTTGGAGGATACTAGCTCTCCGTACAGAGATCGCATTAATCAATATGAGGAGGCTTATAGGCCATACATGCTCCTCCGGAATTCTGGGAAAAATGGATGCAAATGAGCTCTAAGCAAGCTCTGCCTATGATGCCATCCAGGTCATGTCTCAAGGCCTATGTAAAAAAAAGGCTAGAACATTGACTTATAGGATAAATGCTTTACATCTGGTGGCATCAAAGAGAAGGTTTAGTAACAGCAAAGCCGTGAATTGGATTGAAACAGTAAAGTATTGCTTGTTTATGGCACTAAGACTTTACTACTGTGGAAAGGTGCCCACCACACTTTGAGATGGACTGCCCATCCAAATCTCAGATTTGCACCCCTCAGCCTGAGAATTGCAGGAAGAGTTAATAAGAACAGGATTGAATTATTTGGAAAGATTGAAAAGTATACTTAGAGAGAGACAAGGAGAATTACGACTATCATCATTGCTACTGCCTATACACAGCTATTGGGAAAAGCCTACACTGTTAAATATTTTGGGATCGTGTCTATTGCTGCTATATGTAATACTACTCCTATAATCTATTCAGTGAACAGAGACTTTATTGTAACAATGGGCCTGGTCATTGCCATCCATTTACTGGTTCCTCTGTCTGCCTTGCATCCATCTATCGTACCTAACATCAACACCATCTCATCCAACACCAGGCAAAAGCCTCAAAACGTCAAGGGAAGAAAGGTTACATCCTTCATTCACTGCTTGGCCCTAAGGAACTTTGGAGTAGGGACAGCCACCACTTCTATCAGTACACCAACTACTACACATCAGGAGATGTAGCTGTTGGCCGATCAGCTATTAAAGGTTTATTAGCACCTTGAGGAATCTCTTGTCCTTACCATTAACCCCTCACGGAAATATGTCACACAGTTCCTAGGATAATCCCAGTTGGTGACAAATGCACAACAGGAACTAGCAGGTGAAGGCAATGGTGATGTGAAGCCAGAGATTAGCACCCGAGGTCAAAATGAGCTGGGTCATGTGCCGTGCCGTCACACTTTACCGCTGACAACATTGATTGACTAACAGAGGTGATGTGCAGGGAACAGCAGGAATCGGGTCGACCTGACCAGGTTAGTGTTTGAAATGAAGCAATAATAGCTAAATAAATGACTAAGTCTAATATTTTTTACTCATTTATTTGATTTGGTTATCTTTATCTACTTTTAGGAATCTGATGTAATTCATGCAGTAGTATAGAATATAATGAAGGGTTCACAAACTTTTATGTGAACCTTTTATGTGAACCTATGTGAACATAGGCTACGGATGTAGCAGAATGGACCCTGTCCTTAAAGAGTCAGTGTACTTTCGCACATTTCATTTAATAGAGAATAGTATTATGGTATGGAATGGTATTATGCATGTATGCCCTTTTTCATATGTAAACCACCATGGAATGAATGTCTCTTTAATAATAATAATAATAATAATAGTATATCAAGCAAATTTCTAAATCAATTCATTTAAAAACTATGCCTGCATCCTCTGGAAAAAAGCTGTCAAGTCATGGCCACTTCTACCTAAGTTACAGTCCACTGCCTGTTGTCAAGCATGATCACTCCCTAGTAACAGAGACTCAGAAGACGTCTCACAGGAAACAGGGGAGTGTCAGAGTTAGCTGAGATCCTGAGACTGATAAAACAGCTGCTTCCACACAGCTTTTTAAGATTATGTCTTCCAAGCAGGGATGCAACTAGCCTTTCTTTTTCTTGAGGCAAAAATTTAAACGGTGATCCCCCCAATCCCCATGACAAATTCTCAACTCATCATCTTCCTTCCTAACATACAGGGTAATACAGCACTAGATGTTCTCTCTCATCTTCTCCATTCAGCCCAGACCGCCATGATGATTTCCCCAATGCTACACTGCAGAAACAGTCCCCCTGATAATACTAGTACAACACAGAGTAGTGCCCCATTCAATAATTATGGGCACACAGTGCCCTAAAATAACTGCGCCCAGCAAATAGTGTCCCTGACACTAATAGTGTAACCATACTGTCCCCCAAAAATAATTTTGCTGAGCTGATACTGTACCAGGGTGCCTTTCACAGTAATAGTGCTCCCAAAAGTTCCACCAATAGTAATAATTCTGTGCCAGAGTGCACTTAGTAGTAATAGTGCCCCTACAGTGCCCCCAACATGTCCCCACTGTGCTCCAGAAGTAATAATGCTCCTAAGTGCCCATACTAGTAATCATGTTCCCCATAGTCAGTAGAACAGTAGAACAATTCCGCCTAATGTGTGCCAGTACAAAAAATGCCCCCTTATAATGTGCACCAGTACAAAAAATGCCACCTTATCATGTGTGCCAGTGCAAAAATGCCCTCTAATATTGTGCACTAGTACAAAAATGCCCCAGTACAAAAAAAACCTCTTGGTTCCCCCAGTAGGGCTAATGCCGCCATAGTGCCCTCATAATGTGTGCTAGTGTAAAATACCTCTTATAGTGCCCCAAGTAAATGCCTCCATAGTGCTTCTTTCCTGCTGCCCCATAGTGCTCTCCATAATGTGCCAGTATAAAATTCCCCTATATAGTTCCCCAGTAATGCCCCCTTAGTGTTCCTCTCTCCCTTCTCCATAGTGTCCCCCATAATGTGCTAGTATAAAATTCCCCTATATAGTGCCCCAGTAGATTCCCCTATAGTGCTCCTCTCCCCCTTCCCCATAGTACCTCTAGAATATGCCAGTATAAAATGCTCCTATATAGTACCCCCCATAGATGCCCCCATAGTGCTCCTCTCCCTCTTCCCTATAGTGCTCCTCATAATGTGCCAGTACAAAATTCCTCTATATATTGCTCCCAGTAGATGCCTCCATTGTGTTCCTCTCCCCCTTCCCTATAGTTCTCCCCATAATGTGCCAGTATAAACTGCCCCTATATAGTGCTCCCAGTAGATGCCCCCATAGTGCTCCTCTCGCACCCTTATCCATAGTTGCCCAACAGCATTGTGCCAAATAAAAAAACACTAATCCTTACCTCCATGCAGCTGTCAGTGATAAAGTGCAGGCTTCTTCTGGCCTGTGTCCCATGCTGTAGGCTGCCCAGCTCAGGCAGCCTGAAGCCTATCAAAGGAATGGGGAAGGGAGACGCCGGAGAACGGGGATACAGTTGAATATAGAGAGGTGAACGCTTTCACAATGGAAGTTCTCATTTCCCACAGCCCTGCCACTGCTGCTCCCACTTTTCGCCATGTTCATGCCGCCTGAGGCAATCACCTCACCTCGCCAAATTGTCAGTGCATCCCTCCTCCTATGTGTCTGTCAGTGTGATTTCCTCCTCTTTATCTGTTCTGTGAGAATCAGAGCTGAGAACGAACATAGTGAGAAGTAAGGGAAAGGACATCTCAGCAGTACTGTGCTGTAAGACTTCACAGAAGGGATATGCCCCCTGCTTCTGAGTGAAATGCATCTAGCTGTGCAGCGGTAACAGGGAATAATATAGCTGAGGAAGACTTTAGGGAAAGCCAAAAAGCACCTGTACCTTCACAGTTATGATTCTACAATTCTACTTTTTTTGAAAACTCGGGTATGCTTTAAACTCTTAAGAACTACCAGTATTTTTTTGTACGGTGCCTCGATGAAATAAGCTGTAAAAGATAGAATTGTCAAATTCAGCTCTACTGTTTGCATAAAAAATAAAAAATATCAGACGTGTATAATTTATGATTATTTAATGGGTTGGTTAAGAGTAATATCTCCTGCTTTTGAAAGCTAGTAAAACATACCCGATATTAATAGCAGGTGAATCGTACCTCTTGGTTATAATAGGTGTCACCATGAATCACAAGAATAGGAAATATTCTCCGGTTTATTGAAATTCACTGGTGCCTGTATGATAATGTTTCCGCAAAGCAGCCGGGAAGCAATGTTAATCTTTTAATGCCATCAATTCACGACATGATACAAATAGGACTGTACTCAAATGTGGCGATGCAACTATACAGATGTCACGCTGCAAAAAAAAAAAAAAAAATCCCCGGATCACCTTAGTCACCTTGGTTACTGATATATACATGGCGTGTGCTGATAAGTCCAATCTTTATGCTAACATATCGTATGCCTAAAGGGCACGCAGAGACTTACCCCTCCAGTCAATTATTAAAAGTCAAAAGACCGGTGAGTAACAAAACCGAATGAGATTTCCGAGCAGAAGTGAAGACGACCATGTCTGAACAATGATTCCATTCAAAGGTTATGGAGAACATAAAATCTGTCCTGCTGAATCCTCAGCTTTTACATGGTCCTACAGTGTATGTTCTGACCGTGCCACTGTTATGAGAGCTATATGAATAGCGTTGACCATAAGAATGTAAGAAACAAGCTCCCTTTTCAGTCTTGCATTTAAGATACTTTAACCATTGACAACCAATCAAAATCCAGCTTCCAATAGATTTCAATTTTCTACATTTTAGTTGATATTTTATAGCACCATAAGTGATTCATTTTCTATCTACAGTTATTGCTATGATCATTTCTTATAGTTTTTGGATTTGGGAAAATTTTAAATTTTACCCTAATTGTACTTTAAAGGAGTTGTTCCACCTCACACATTGGAAGCATATCGCTAGGATAGGGGTGTAGCTAAAGGCTCATGGGCCCTACGGCAAGACGTCAGCTTGGGCCCCCTTCCCTCAGTGCTTTGTGGCCAGGCAAGTACATAGCCTTTATGCTGCCTGAGGCAAAAATTGAAATGTCACCTCCATCCCATGCGAAATTCTTGACCTAACCCCTTCCCTTCAGCCAGAGGTGTACTTGACCTGCATGCACTTTCTATACTACCAGTGTCTTCTTATGCAGCACAAGGGTCTTTGGGCCCCTCAGGCTCCTGTGCCCGGAAGCAACTGTTACCCCTGCACTAGGATATGCCACCTATGGCAGATAGGTGCGGGTCCCAGAGCTGGCACAGTGAACGAGAGCGCCCTGGCCATGTGCAATTTGCTGTCCATTAACTTTTATTTCAGTTCTGAAAATAGCCAAGGCAACGCTTGGCTATTTTCAGAACTCCCATAGAAACAAATTGGGGATAGCTGGGACCTGTGTCCTCCCCTTGGTTAGTTAGCATCAGTGGAGTGTATGTCTAGCTGAGCTACAGTGAAAACCTGCTGTACATGCACAAGCTCCTCAAAGCTAAGCCTGAGTTCAGAGAGCTACCATCTATGAGACTTCTACGGCCAAGAAAGCACCTTTGCTATCCAAGTGCTTCAGAGAGAAGGAAGTTAGAAGGTCTAGAATAGTGATGCTCAACCTGCGGCCCTCCAGCTGTTGCTAGACTACAACTCCCAGCATGCCAGGGAAAACCTACAGTTACCATCCTACAGCAGGGCATGGTGGGAGTTGTAGTTTGGCAACAGCTAGAGGGCTGCAGGTTGGGCATCCCTGGTCTAGAAGGTATTGTGCACATTTATGGAGAGACCTTGATGTTGTAAAAGGGAACGTTGCTAGGGCACCCTACCACACTTTGAGATGGTTTTGACAACTTTATCTTAAATCTGCAGCCCCTGGAAATTGCACAAGCATCTACCAAAAGCTTCACTGCATGCCCATGGTTCTGCTGAGAGACTTGAGAGAGAGAGAGAGAGATAGAAACAGAGAGAAAGAGTACTACAACCGCCATCATTGCTGCTGTCCATGCACTTCTATTGGGAAAGAATTGCACTGTTATATGCTTTGGAACTGTGTCTTGTTATTGCTAGATGAACTACTACTCTCATTTTGAACTTTAGTAAATGAAGACATTATTTATTGCAACCAAGTGGCCTGGTTACTGACTCTACCATTCCTCAGGCACTTCACCTGCCTTCCTGCCTCGCACCCAGAGAAACAACTAACATAAAGGGCACACCAACTACCAGCAGTCAGAAGCCCCAACTCTACTGCATGGCCCTATTCACTGCATGGCCCTAGGGAGTGCCAGAGTGGAGATAGCCGCTGGGAACTACCACCACCCTCTGAGCCACAACTACCTCTACCATCCTTTGCGCTCCTCTCCAGGGCTTGCTGAACATATATAGATTCATATGAAATAGATGATAGATACACAGATATATAGATAGGCGATAGATGATAGTATTTTGCAGGCAACCCATGCCCGCCCTTGCCCCAATATCCCGAGAGGACACAGGCAACGGTCCACTCACCAGCTGTGTATTGGGGTTAGCATTCAGTGAAATTTCTCTTTAATATAAAGGTTAACCTTCCCTCTTGCTTTCTGTTCAGTTGCTGGCTAAGGTGCTGATCAAACCTCCTCTGTGTTCTGGGGTGTTTGTTCCACCCCTTTGCCTGAGCTTTAGCTATTCTAGTGTTTACTAGTTCTAGTGAAGGCATGCTTTCTGTCTGTCTGCCATGTATAAACTGTACCTGTTTACTGACTCTGTTTACTCTCTGCTACCTGCCTGACCTTGGACTTGTTTCACGGATATACTCAAACTCTTCATGCCTTGACCATGGATTTGTTTTATGGATATGCACAAACTCTGCCTGCCCTCACCTCAGCCTGTTTTCTGACTGCATATTGCCTGACGTCTTGGTGCTTCGAGCTAGTATCTCTGATCTCTGTGGGTCAGCTGCCAACTACACTGAGTCTATTCCAAGAGGTAGCAACCTGGTGGTCCCCCTGCAGCAAAGACCATATGTCTGTATAGGGGTTAAAGAGTGAAAACCAGGTGATCGCCAAGTCAGGTTGCCTGTTTTCTGAGTCTAATTCTCTGCTGTCTGCCTGAAATGGGACTTGTTTTACAGATATACTCAAAATCTTCATACCTTGACCTTGGATTTGTTTTACGGATATGCACAAACTCTGCCTGTCCTAACCTCAACCTGTTTCCTGAATGTGCGTATTCCCTGACCGCTTCGTGCTTCAAGCTGGTATCTCTGACCCCTGTGAGTTAGCTGCCAACTACACTGAGACTATTCCAAGAGTTAGCAAGCTGGTGGTCCCCCTGCAACAAAGACCAGATCCCTGTATAGTTATTAAAGAGTTAAAACCAAGTGATCGCCAAGTCAGGCTGCCTGTTTTCTGATCTGAGTCTGATTCTCTGCTGTCAACCTTACCTTGGTCTTGTTTTATGGATATACTCAAACTCTTCATGCCCTAACCTAAGCCTGTTTCCTGACTGTGAGTATTGTGTGACCCCTTGGTGCTTTGAACTCGTATCTCTGACCCCTGTGAGTTAGCTGCCAACTACACTGAGACTATTCCAAGAGGTAGCAACCTGGTGGGCCCCCTGCAGCAAAGACCAGATCCCTTTATAGGGGTTAAAGGGGTTTTCCGGGATTTTACTACTGATGACCTATCCTCAGGATAGGTCATCAGTATCTGATTGGTGGGGGTCTGACACCCGGAACCCCCACCGATCAGCTGTTTGAGAAGGCACCGGTGCTCCCGTGAGCGCCAAAGCCTTCTCTTAGCTTTTCCTAGGCCAGTGACGTCACGTTTATCGGTCACGTGGCCTGATACGGGTGAGCACGATACCAAGCACAGCCGCTATACAATGTACGACGCTGTGCTTGGTGAGCTGAGAGAAGGCAGCGGCACTCACAGGATCGCCGGTACCTTCTCAAACAGCTGATCAGCGGGGGTCACGGTCAGATACTGTAGTAAAATCCTGGAAACCCCTTTAAAGGGTGAAAACCAGGGGATCGTCAAGTCAGTTGGTACAGTGGTATGAGATAGATAGGTAGATACTATAGATAGATAGATAGATAGATAGATATGAGATAGATAGATAGATAGATAGATAGATAGATAGACAGATATAAGATAGATAGATGAGATAGATAGATAGATAGATAGATATGAGATAGATAGATATTAGATAGATAGATATTAGATAGATAGATAGATAGATAGATAGATAGATAGATATGAGATAGATAGATAGACAGATATAAGATAGATAGATAGATAGATGATATAGATAGATAGATGATAGATATGAGATAGATAGATAGATATTAGATAGATAGATAGATAGATATTAGATAGATAGATAGATAGATAGATAGATACCTAACAAGACAAGACCTAGAAATATTTAATGATCATAACTGCATTTGAACTTATAAAAATATTCTTCTTATTTTCAGAATTAGGTTGTTTCCTTAGAACAAGAATTTTTAGTAGAAAAATAAAAGATCTATCTATATACACACACGAGCGGTGCATTTAATTCAGCGCTGGTATGAAGTAATAGAGTACTCCTGTATCTATTACAGATGTAAAGAGATCTAGACTTCCCCAGGTTCCCGCAGCACATTGAAAGCCCTAACAAAGCTGGCCATAATAGACTCTTCCTGCCATTATCCATTCATCCAGTGTAATAAATGACTCGGCCACAGCATGCCATATACCACCCGGCCAAGATAACGGCTGAAAGGAGAAAATTAAATTTTGCTTTTGTTGAAACATTATGATTTATGTATTTGTAATATAAGCTGTGGTGGGCAATTGAAAAAAAAAAAAAAAAGAAGAGATGGCGGAATATACTTCAGGGTTACTGATTGTAACGCAGGCCACTTAAGCTACTAACGACGCTGCCGCCGCTGTTTTTTTTTTCTATATTCTTTAATACAGAGAAATCTAAATTCACATTAACCTTAAATCATGTCTTATCTTAAGAAAAAAAATCTAAGCGTCCTATCTGTACAAAAAAGCAAAAAAGTGAAAAAATGTGAAAAAAATAAAAAATGAAAAGGAAATGATGAATGTGGGTACAGGAACCTGCATGCCATTTGTACCAGTTTAATCCTTTCCTTTCGGATGAGGGAGGTAAAATAGATTGCCTGTAAGGACTGTTGGTAACATATTCCTCTAGATTGCTCGTGACTACTATATCTAAATGAAGGAAAATAATTAAATTCTCTTACCTTACAAGGCGAGATACTGGAGCCCAATTGTCTCACCTTGTTATATGTAATATTTCAATGCTGTCTCTTAATGCTATAATAAGTAGCCATGGATAAAATGCTGTAAGATAGAAATTAGTTTACTTAGTCATCCCAAAAGCCATATTTCATCTTCCTCATCCTCGGCGCAGCTGAATGATACAAGGCCTGTACGCTAATGCCTCGGAGCTGTATACATCTCATGCAGGGCTACATAGATCAGCTATCAAATAAAGAGGCACGTCATGTCTTGTTGTGTAGATGCAGCAGAGCTTGAGGTAGCAGAATTGGGATTTAAGGGGATGTTGCACCAAAGATATTCTACATTTTTCAAACCAATCCCTGGATCTGAATACTTTTGTAATGGCATGTAGTTAAAAATTAAGTAAAGCCAGTGAGCTATTCAATAAAATGTATCAATATGGCGCCACCTGCTGTTTGTTCTTTTCCTTATTTCTCTGTCCATGTGCGACCACCCATAACATGACAGAGGTGGTCATAATGGTGCCCCCTGGTGTTTAATATGGCCATTCACCTAAAGAGCTGAAGGAGGGTACACGCCCTTAGCTGTAATAGGGTGAGAGCTGAAGCAGAATAGGCACAAGCCCAGAGCTGTGATAGGGAGAGAGCTGCAGCAGAATGGGCACACTCCCTGAGCTGTGATAGGGAGAGAGCTGCAGCAGAATGGGTACACCCATGAGCCATGATATGGAGAGAGATGCAACAGAAAGGACATGCCCCCGTCCTCTCAGAGGCCGGCTTGAAATAAATCTTGCAGAACAATTGGAGCAATGAAGGGGAAGATCTCCAGATCCATGCTTAGATTGAGTTCAATTTCACCTTATGTGAAAGATCTGAGTGCTGCTACCATAACAAGAGAAGTATAGGACTGTTGATGTGATACGGTATACAAAATAAGGCAAACCTTGTGGTAAAAAAAAAAAAAAAAAAAGTGTTTCACCCCATCAATCTTTGCTCAATGCCTCTAGAAATATTTGTAAATTTATGAAAAAGGAAAACCAACATGTCTCATGGACATATGTATTCAGCCTTTGGAAACTTGGAATTTAGCTCTGCTGGCCTTCTATATCTATTAATCATCTTTGAGTCGCTATCTATATAAGAAATCACATCTGACAATGCATATCAGAGCAATACACAATCCCTGGGGAGGGAAGAGCTGCCTGTAGAGCTCAGAGACAAGATTGTGTGGAGACACAGATCTGGAAAAGAGGCAAAAAAATTTCTGCTGCATGGAAAGAAGTTAAATGTAAGAAGTTTGGACTCTTCCTAGAGCTGAACAAACCAAGTAATCGAAAGACATGGGCTGTGGTAAGAGATGTGACCAATGGTGACTCTGGCTGAGCTCCAAAGATTTTGTGTGCATGTGGGAGAAACTTCCAGAAGATCAACTTCACTGCAGCACTACCCCAATCTGGGCTTTTTGGCAGAGTGGCCAGAAAGAAACCTCTCCTAGTAAAAGACACTCGAAAGCATACATGAAACCAGGCCCAATACCATCCCTACAGTGAAGCATGGTGGTTGCAGCATCATGCTGGGGGTGTTTTTCAGTGGCTAGGACAGAAAGACTTGTCAGGGTTAAGGTAAAGCTGAATGGAGCAAAGTACTGAGATATTTTTAAGGTCCTTGAGTGGCCCAGGCAGAGCTCTAACTTGAACTCAATATAACATCTCTGGAGAGATCTGAACATGGCTGTCCACTGATGGCCAGATTGGAATGGCAGAAAATCCCCAAATCCAGGGGTGCAAACCTTGTGGCATCATACCCAAGAAGACTAGAGGCTGTAATCACTGCCAAAGGGGCTTCAACTAAGTCCTGAGTAAAGGGTCTGAATACTTATGTCAATGCAAGTTTTTAGTTTTTCTTTTTCAATAAATTAGCAAAGATTTCTAAGGCTACTTTCACATCTACGGCACTACAATTGGGCAGCCGAATCCGGCAAAAACTGCAGTGTGCTGCGGTTTGTGTCCGGCTAATTCTCTGCATATTTGCCAGATTGCGGTTGATCTCCGCCGGACCCCATTATAGTTAAAGGGGCCTGCGGGCATTCCACTTGCATCTAGCAGTGACAGGTCCGGAGGATTCAGGCATGCTGTTCCATCCTGCAGATATATGGCCACACGGTCAGGTTTCTTGATACAGTTTTGGAAACCAGCTCCACATACCTATCACATCCAGTGATGTTGTCTTCTTAGATGTAGACGTTCTATTTCCTCATCTTCTCCTTTCAGACTGACTGCCATGATGATTTCTTTCAACCATCTCTTCTCTCTGCGGAGTTTCACAGACAGACATATTAGTTTCCAACTTTTCCATCATCCTCTCACCTTCTGAACGCCCCATCCTGCCACCTCTAATACTGAGACGCTGTGCTCCCCAACACTATACTGCAGAAACAGTCCCCCTGAAAATACTAGTACCACATAGATAGCGCCCCCTTCAATAATTATTGGCACAGAGTGCCCTAAAAAATAACTGCACCCAGGAAACAGTGCACCTGACACTAATAGGTAAACATAAAGTCCCCCAAAAATAATGATACAACAAATGCCCTGTTGTGTGGCAGTAAAAAATACCTCCTCTTAGTGCCCCCAGTGGAACCAATGTCCCTATAGTGCCCCCATAATGTGTGCCAATGCCCCTATTGTGTGCCCAAAAATCCTCTTAGTGCCCCGAATTAAGTTAAGGTCCCCATAGGGCCCCATAATTTGCACCAATAAAGAATACTCTTTATAAAGTGCCCCCATAGTGCTCCTCCCCGTCCCATGATGCCTGACATAATGTGCCAGTATAAAATGCCCCTATAGAGTGCCACAAGTAGATGCCCCGATAATGCTCCTCTCCCCCCTTCCCCATAGTGCCCCCATAATGTGTGCCAGTATAAAATGCACCTATATAATACCCTCCAGTAGATGCTCTCATAGTGCTCCTTTCCCTCCATGTGTTCCAGTATATAATGCCCCCTTGTACATGCCCCCATAGTGCCAGTATATAATGCCCTCCAGTAGATGCCTTCATAGTGCTCCTTTCCCTCCATGTGTTCTAGTATATAATGCCCCCTTGTACATGCCCCCATAGTGCCAGTATATAATGCCCCCTTGTAGATGTCCCCATAGTGCTCCCTCCATCTGTGCCAGTATATAATGCTCCCTTGTAGATGCCCCCATAGTGCCAGTATATAATGCCACCTTGTAGATGTCCCCATAGTGCTCCCTCCATCTGTACCAGTATATAATGCCCCTTGTACATGCCCCATAGTGCCATTATATAATGCCCCCTTTCTAGATGCCCCCATAGTGCTCCCTCCATCTGTGCCAGTATACAATGCCCCCTTGTAGATGCCCCCATAGTGCCAGTATATAATGCTCCCTTGTAGATGCCCCCATAGTGCTCCCTCCATCTGTGCCAGTATATAATGCCCCCTTGTAGATGCCCCGATAGTGCTCCCTCCATCTGTGCAAGTATTTAATGCCACCTTATAGATGCCCCCATAGTGCTCCTCTCCCTCGTGTGCGCCAGTATAATGCCCGCTAGTAGATGCCCCCATAGTACTCCTTCCCCCCCTTGTGTGCCAGTATAATGTCCCCATAGTGCTCCTTTCCCCATGTGTGCCAGTAAATGCCCCCTAATAGATAAAAATGCCCCCTCCATACTGGGAAAAGCGTAACGTTAATAAAAATAAAAAAAAAACAGCCCCGCCCCTGCATTCCAGACATTTTTCAATTCACTCTGTGGCCCTGCAGCTGGTCTTTGGCCCTGTCTCCCTATTCTCCCTATCTCTCCCTGTCTCTCTCCCTGCCTGATTAATTACTAGCCCTGAACTGGCCCTGCACTTGCCCTGCAGTATCCCTTATATGTGTAATATGGATTTCCAGAGCAATTACACCCCAATTTCAACAACACAGGTCTCAGAGTCGCAGAACTTCACACACAGTGCTTCTGCTCAGCAGTCGCAACAGAAGTGATGCGTCACTGGCTTACCGAGCCTGAGCCAATCAGAGCAAGCCCTGCCCACTAGGTCAGGTGACCGCTTTCTTCCCGGGCTTTTGCGCACGATAAACGAACTAACAGTAAAAGTTCACCAATGAATTGAATTCGGACACAACAGCGTATACAGTAACTTATAAGTAGCAATAGCATATAATTTATAGGGCAACAACGTAGCGAATGCGTACAAAGCCGAAGCAAATCACCTAATATTCGCATTCGCTTCGCAGCTGAAAATTTCCAAGATTCAATACGAATCAACGAATTGACTAATAGATTCGCTCATCTCTAATGTGCATCCACTTATGTGATGAGTATGCATATATGTACATCCATGTACATTGTGAATATGTGTTAAGCTGCATCCATGTACATTTTGGTGGGCATCTGAGGACCTCTACAGCGGCTTAAAGGGACACTATCGCGAAGAAAAAATTTTTGATATGTTTTACAACATAACAAAAGCAGGTTTTAACATAATGTATTTTTCAAATTGTGTAAATGTTTTTTTTTTTAATTCAGTTTTCTTGCCTTACATGGGGGCTGCCATGTTGGAAGTAAAGTGTGACAGTCTGGATTTACAACACAATGGCACCTCAGGCATGTACATAGGCTTCCTCAGTCGCTGCTGACCCTATAGAGAATGAATGGAAGATGTGAGCCCGCCCCTGTGATGACACCAGTAACACACAGCCAGGTCCTCCCTCCTTGCTGCTGGGGACTCAGAAACAGAGTAGATGGAGGTTCTTGGGGCTGTAGGACCTTAGTGATGTAATCGGCCATGTGGACCAGTGGGGGAGGAGACTGAGGAGCAGAGATCTGTGTTTTTGTAATGAAGCCATTGTCTCATCTTATCTTGCTGAAGCAGTGATGTCACCGCTGAAGGTGTGAATTGGTGATGTCATTGGTACCACCCACTTTTTTGCAGCATGCCTACTTACAGGTTGCTCAAAGCCTCATTTGGCCAGCAGAGCTCCCCCTGGTGACCAAAGATGGTAAATATGGTAAAATCTAATATTTATTTATAATATTTCACACATTGGAATTTTTATTTATTTATTTATTATTTCTTACAAATATATAATAGATTTTTTTAGCATAAATAAAATATAGAACAGGTTTTTGTGATAGATTCCCTTTAAATAGAGCTTCACAAAAAATATGAAAAATAGGTGCCCCAAAAAAATGTATTGTGCGTCACGAGAGTTTATCATGTAATAATACATTGTACTTTAGGGGATGGGACAGTACCCCTTTCCTATATACAAATATTAGAGGTGTGGAATAACTTATGTAGGTTGGTGGAAATCTATATGGTACCACAAAGGTGTCTCATGCTGAACCTTAGTATTTGCCCTAAAAGAAAGTAAAAATAAAATGTATTCTAAGATTGCATATGGTTCTTGTCACCATTAGGCATATAAATCATATAAATCCCATCACAGAGGAATATGAGATAAACAAAATAAAACAATATCTGAATAAATGTCATCAACCTTATCGGGATCTTTGTAACTCTTCATGCCTCCTGCTTTAGCGAACTCTTAATTATCTCCTAATGAACGGCTACATGGGACTCCACATATTAGCCTCCTGTAATGGCATTTATTTACATCAATTAGCAGGCTCCTGGAAGCAGATTAGGTATGTAAATTCGTTGTAGACATGTCTCTAATTACAAAGTGTAACAATCACGTGGAATTACTGTTTACTAGATAACTGCGCATCATAATTTTGAGTACATTGGCTGTGACATGTTGTGATCAAACTATGCCATTCCTGGTTAAGAAATAATATAAACTCTGCTCAAATCATACATAATAATGATATATAATACTGCTAGAGAATACACAATACAATAACTGCTCAACTAAACTGAAAAATACACTGTACAGATCCTACATAAAGCCGCCATAGATAGCCCAAATAGCACTGCCATACAGTGATCAAATAATACTGCTGTACAATGCCTACACAATACTGCCATGTACTGGCCAAATAACACTGCAGCACAGTGATCAAATAATGCTTACATACAGTGCTCCAATAATACTGATGTACAATGCCTACATAATATTGCCTTGTACTGGCCAAATAACACTGCAGCACAGTGATCAAATAATGCTTACATACAGTGCTCCAATAATACTGATGTACAATGCCTACATAATATTGCCTTGTAGAGCCCAAGTAATATCACTACACAGTGATCTAATTATATTTTCATGAGGCACTCGAATAATACTGCTGTACAATGCCTATATAATACTGCCATGGCACCAACACCAAGGCACAGTGATCAAATAATACTTTCATACAGTGCACAAATAATACTGCTAGACAATGTATGCATAACACTGCCATGAAGGGACCAAACACCACCACACAGTGATCCAATAATACTTTCATACAGTCCAAATTTTAAGGTACAATGCCTACATATTAGTGCCATGCAATGCCCAAATAACACTTCTGTACAGTGCTCAAATAATAATACTGTGGTACAATGTCTACAGTGCCCAAATAACACCATCGTACAGTGTTCAAATAAGGCTCATATACAGTGCTCAAATAATAATACTGTGGTACAATGTCTACAGTGCCCAAATAACACCATCGTACAGTGTTCAAATAAGGCTCATATACAGTGCTCAGATAATACTGCAGTACAATGTCTACATAATACTGCTATTTGATCACACATCGATCAAATAAAACGTAGTGCTTAAACAGTACAGCTATACAGTGCTGTACTGCCCCATATGCATTTTTCCAGATAATAGTTAATACTGCCATTATAGTGTAAACCACTAATGACTAAGACAAGAGTAAAAACATCCAAGAGATGGGGGTAAATTTCCATCCGTGGTCCCATGACCACTACTGTACAGGCAGCAATTTTAGATAGAGCCCATACACTGTAAGATTTTTTGGCGCATTTTATGGGTAGCAATCAGCGCCAAAAATGACTCCAAACAGGCTACTAATTATTTCAATGGAAAGAAGCGCAGTTTTTTTTTAAAGACCACTTAATGCTGCGTAGAAAAAAAAGTAGCATCATGCCCTATCTGGGCACGGAGTCTATGCTGAATCTCCCATTGAAATGAATAGGAAGTGACAAAAAAACCTGGAAGTGGCCAAAAAACATCAACCCCTATTTTTTGGCGAGGGTCCATGCTAAAAACTGGGAATGAAAAATGCTGTTTTGAAATCAAGTATATATATATATATATATATATATATATATATATATATATATATATCTATATGTAAAAAAATGTAAAAACTGCACCAAAAACAATAAAAAAAGGATAATAAATCAGCACAAATTTTTAGACACGGGTCATCAAAATCCATTATGTGATTGTACCCTAAAAACTAAAAAACTATTTGACAAACATCGGTCACCTCTTAGGTGGTGTCTTCAAGGGTTTTGAAGTTTAGATATAGTCTAAGGCAGATCACTCTCATTCCTAAGGCAAAATGAACTTGCTATGAGATCCTCGCTGTGGTCCCAGCACCACATGTCCTCTCCAAAGAGGACAGTTTCATCCTTCCCACTCACTATCACTGCCATATTGGCGGAACCATAACTTATTTAGGAGTGTCTTTGGACCCATAGGAGTAATTTAACTTTTTTTTATGTTTTATTTTATAAGCTTCAATTTGGACCAAGACATGTTTCTTGTAGGATATGTTCCAAAGGTCTATCAAGAAGATTTAAATTACTCCTATGGGTCCAAATGATCCTATGTCACATTACAGGACACCAGCATTATAAATGGAACTTGATAATTGGGGGCCCCTTCTGGTGGAGGTGCGGAGAGAGATGGAGAGGATGAGAGTGGCGGGGGTGGTTCTGAGGGTGGTTGCAGTCCTCACGTTGCAAAACCTGCTCCAGTGCTCCCCCAGGATGTGTATGCAGTGAGTGGAGGAATGAACCCTTTCTTCCATTTGGGGAATACCCTGGATCTGCAAGCTTCTGCCTGGTGGTGGTGGCTGGGGTGCTGCCCTTGGTGGCAAGAATAAAGGTGCCCGGATCAGATGTTCAAATGACTAGACCTGCTTGGTTAAAGCAAAATATAGTCTCACATTTACTGAGTGGATGATGGGTGGCATAGTACAAATAACAGGCACAGTCCTTAAAGGGAACCTGTCAGCTCCGAAACACCCCCTGAACTAGAGTAAGCGTTGTATAGTGTAAGTGATGCTGAATCCGAATATGTAAGTTTTATCTTCATACTCTCTTCCATTCCGACGCTGTGCTCCTACAAACCAGCAGTAAAATGCATTGAGAGGACTCTTCTTTGAGTCCTCTCCATTATGTGAGTCAGTGGCGTAACTACAACTAACTGGGCCCCACAGCAAATTTTTGAATGGGGCCCCCCCAGAAACTTCCTCGCAACCCCGAACTCACATGCAACCCTCACTCTTGTGGCTAGTCAAGATTGAGCTCTCCCAGACAAGGCCTAACAGCCGCTCCATCCGCTTTCTATAGTGTCACTGTATATAATGTCATTGTATAATACTGTTGAGGGGGGCCTGACAAAATCTTTTAGTCTCCCTCCTGAGGGGGCCCCTTGTGGGTCTGGGCCCCAAAGCAGCTGCTTCCCCTGCTTCCCCTATTGCTACGCCCCTGATGTGAGTGAGCAGTGGAGTCCACTTAGTGCATTTTACTGCTGGAGTCAGAATAGAAGTGAGTATGAAAATAAAAATTACATAACCGGACTCTACGTCACTTACACTATACACCACTTACTGTAGTTTGGAGGGTGTTTCAGAGCTGACAGGTTCCCTTTAAATATATTCCAAGTTAGGCTTGTCCCAAAGTCTGTATATAAGGGTTGGAAATGGTAACAGTGACAGTCCCCTCTAAGTCTATCTTTAGCTGTAGAATGCAATCTGCTCAATTGAGCAAAGGTGTGCAATTTCTTCTCTAAATATATCTGCAATGCCCAACTGTGGGTTGCTGTTCTTCAATGGATGGCCAGTCCATTTCAGTAGTGTGGAGGGCACCAGAAGCAATATAACCCAAACCCCGTGCAGTGAAGTCTGCAGCCATAAACACACGGCTTTCTTATCCATGCACTGTCCCTTTAATGGTCCTCAACCTTCTGTAGAAGACTGTTATCTGCCTGCTTTTCTGACAGCTTTCACTCACAGGGATGGTGTTTCCCTGGATAACAATTTTCCTTCTCTACTATTACAGCTACACAAAGGATGCTGCCCACACACTAGTGTCTGCTACCATGACTTACTTGCCAGCAACTCACTAACCAGGAGCGCCGCTGCAAATTTTTTTGCCACCAGGCCACACCTCTAACTCCACCCAAAACATAACTATACACCTAATCCCACTCAGTCCCCTTACTGCCCCACATAGTAATTATTCCCCAGTTATGTGCGCCCAGTAATATGACCAGCTGTGCCCCCAGTAATATGCCCAGTTATGTGCCCCCAGTAATATGCCCAGTTATGTGCCCCCAGTAACATGCCCTGTTATGTGCCCCCCAGTAATATGCCCTGTTATGTGCCCCCAGTAATATGACCAGCTGTGCCCCCAGTAATATGCCCACATTGTGCCCCCCAGTAATATGCTCACCTTGTGCCCCCCCTGTAATATACCCACATTGTGCCCCCCTGTAATACGCCCACATTGTGCTCCCCAGTAATGTTGTGCTCCCACTAATGTGCCCACATTGTGATGCCCAGTTTATGTTGTGCCCCCAGTAATATGCCCATATTGTGCTCTGCATTTTATGTTGTGCCCCCAGTAATATGCCCACATTTGTGCTCCCCAGTAATGTTGTGCCCCCAGTAACATGTCCACATTGTGCCCCCCGTGATATATTATCCCCCAGTAATATGCCCACATTGTGCTCTGCAGTTTATGTTGTGCCCCCAGTAATATGCCCACCTTGTGCCATTCACAGAAAGTTGAAAAAAATAAACACCATAATACTTTCCTTCTCCCTAGCAGCATCACCAGCAGGACATCTTCTCTAGTCTGGAGGGGGCGGAGCCAATGCTGACTGACGGATGGCCCCACCGCTCGAGCAGACCGAAGGTGTGGAGAGCCGCCTGGAGGTACGGAGAGCCTGCAGGGAGGATGGGAGGGAGAATGGATGAAGCAGTGAGCCAATGATGGCTCTCTGCTTCATCACCATTCAGGCAACTGTCTCTGCATCCTATGGAAACCGGGACATACCTCCCCCGTACCGGGACAGCCACAGTAATCCGGGACAGTCCTGCTGGATCCGGGACGGATGGGAGGTATGCCTTAGCAGTGAACCATTTTGACAGTTTTGGCAGTGATCCGCCGGGTGACTGCACTTTTACCTATTTTGCATAGGGGCCTGGTGTTTCACATTACTACACTGACACCAACTAGTCATTAGCGGATTATTACAGCTACTTATTCCCACAGAGATCATCCCATTTACTGCTTGTTATTATGTGTTTGCCTCCTTCTGTGGTTTTACTATATTAATTAAGAATTAATTAGCCATCTATTAAAATGTTCCAACCTAAGAATCTCTGCAATCAACCTCTCATTACTGCCTTGTCCGAGGTTTCGCTGAGAATATGTTTAAGGGTGGAATAAGCACTTCAGAATGGTTGTATTTCACACTAATAGGGGTGTAATAACACAGATTGAGTTATCAATAGGCGATCAAAAGTATTGATGAAGCCACAACGTTACGCCAGGGTCCGTCTATGAATTATATACCTCATTAGGCAAACACACTTTTGTTAGTTAAACATTTAACTTGCTTAAATAAACTATTTTCTGCAGATTTTTCCCCAAAGTGTAGGATGCACATAAAGCAATTACTGCCATAATTGTTTGTGATTTTACATGGATAATAGTCCTGTGCTGAGTACAATGCAGGTGTTAAATGAGCTTGCCAGGGAGGTAAAAGTGTCAAAATGGGTAAAAATAAAGAAATAGTCATTATCACCTCACCGATCCTCTGCTGCTGCTGTTTCACCACTGCTCCAATGTCTGCTCCTCAGCACTTCCTGGTCCAGGCTTAATACACAGGAAATGGCTTGGAGGCCCGATCAGCACTTCACTGGTCCACTGCAGTCTATGACTGGTTGAGCAGGCAGTCCAAGCCATTTCCTGTGTCTAGCCCAGAACATGAATTGGAGATGAATGGGGACTAGAGCAGCATAAGAGTGGCAGCAGCAGAGGATGGGTGAGTAGATTATTTTTTATATTTATTTTATTGTCAGGCATGTTGAAATTTGACACTCCGGATCCTTATCTCCACCAACATCATCAATCCAATGAAAGTCAGTACACCCCCCCCCATATATATAAGATAGAAGGTGGTCCTACCTAAATCGTTGAGCTTTGCTGACTTTGCTCTTATCTGGGTGGGCTATTTACCAATCAATTTCAAGGAGGCTGGAAATGCAGTGCACTTTACACACTATGAAACTTTTTTAGCATCCCTATAATATACCATATATACACATATACCACATACTGTAAACCAGGGGTGCACAACCTTTTCTGGTTTGGGGCCACATTGTCAGCCTGACCCAATTGCAAGGGCCGAAAATAAAACTTAAAGGGGTATTACCAATTGAAATACTGTATTTTTGGCATATCGAACATATATACTATATAGTATATACTACAAACGTCTAGTTACACTTCTAAGACTCTAATAGAATACATGAAAGATACATGTAAGAAGCCATAAGACATAGACCTACATGTCTTTTACCAAATGTCTGGGGGCCACACAGAATGGTATCGAGGGCTGCATGTGGCCCCTGGGCCGCAGGTTGTGCACCCCTGCTGTAAACAGATCTAGTAACATGACTCCAATAGACAATAGTTTCAGCAAAAACAGCACCGTCAGAGTGCCATAGAACTGAAAGATAAAATTCTTGCTGTATGCTGCCACCACTAGGGGGAGCTCATTACATTTATATTTTTACAATTTCATAAAAATCGGTGGGAGTAATAGCTAGCTCTTCTAGTGGTCTTTGGGTCTCTGGGAGTCTGGGAAATGTATTCAATACAAGCAGAATCCTGGACAAGCTGAGGGTATAGATAAGTACAGTACCAATAACTACCAATAAAGTCTGGATATTGAATCCCTGTACACCAATATTAGACACGATTTAGGTGTAGGAGCGATATCATATTTTTTGAGCGCCAAGAGCACACAGTATCATTCTTACAACCAATTCATTCTCACTCTTTTACAGTTTCTCTTGACACACAATTATTTTCTTTTTGATAGGCATTATCATTTACAGTCAATTGGGACGGCAATGGGGAGCAAGTGTGCACCAAATTATGCAAATTTATTTTTAGGGTGGTGGGAGGCAACAATTGTATTCACCGATTTTTTTCATAAGTACACCAAGCACATATTATTTTGGGGCAGGTTTATAGATGATGTTTTGATTTTCTGGGATGGCACGGTTGATTGCTTTCATGAATTTGTATAGGAATTAAACAGTAATGAGATAGGGATGCGATTCACATCTGAGATTCATGAGCAGCGTCTTGCGTTTCTTGACCTGGTGATTTCGGTGGATTCTGGTGGCAGCATCCAAACAGAAGTATATATCGGAAACCTACGTCAACAAATAGTCTTTTAAACTGGAACAGTTACCATCAAACGTGGCATACCTACAGGTCAATACCTTAGAGCTAGAAGGAATTGTTCGGATGAACTCAGAGAGAATGCAGGATACTGTACCAGAGATTTGTTGAGAAAGGGTACCCCAAAAAAACTCTACACCGTGCGTACCGCAGAGCGAGTATGACTGATCGGAAAGATCTGCTGAAGGATAAATTAACTACACCACAACAACAATTAATTAGGTGCATTGGCACCTTTGATTCACATAACAAACAGGTTAAGAGCATACTGCAGAAGCATTGGCACTAAAGATGAGCGAACATGCTCGAAACGAGCACTGTACCGCTCGGCTCCCCTGCGCTCGCATGGGCGCTGGCAGCCGCTTCCGTCCTCCTGAGGAGGACGGAAGCGGCTGCCTGCGCCCATGCGTGCGCAGGGGAGCCGAGCGGTACAGTGCTCGTTTCGAGCACGTTCGCTCATCTCTAGTTATAATCACACACCCGGTGTAGTGGTTTTAAGTGTGGGGATATGATTTCTTTATTTTGTGGTTATTTTATATATAGGAAATAATTAAAGGTTAAGTTTTACATCAAGTAGGGGTTGAGAGCAAGTAAGGGGTAATTTGGCTGAACAGCCCTGGTTTTGGATATTTGAGAAATTCATCCCCTCTCAACAGGGTCATTTTTTGTAGTAATAACTACCAATAACTACCATAAATCCTCCTGTCTTATGGTATCCAGGTTCCAGGTGGCGTGTCTCCCTCTGCTGCTGGCTCATAACCAGAATCCAAACTCCTGACAACTAGAGATGAGCAAATCATTCAAAATTTTATTCGTCGGATATTCGCCGAATGTCTGACAAGATTCGTATTTACACGAACTGATTCGTCGAATCTATGTAAAAAAAAAAATCAATCGTTGTTTTGCGAACGTTCCTGCATAAATTACGTACATACAGTCATCGTGGTTAAAAGTACGCAATACGTAAGCATTAGCGTACAAAAGTGCGTACGAATCCTTAACGTACTATTGATGCGTGAATGCATCATATGCATGAGGCTAGGCCGCGGCCTACAGTCTTTAGAGGAAGACTATATGAACTAGAAAAATAAGGCGCTCACTGCTGCTAAAAACACCGTACAATAAGTGCATAATAGGACACATTGCAGTACCAGAATAAGAATACACACAATGGGCTAAAGTGCTGAACCATTAAAAACAGTGTAGCTAAAATACAGCAAAGAAATAATTATGCAAACATTTTAGTGCAATCAATTTCACATTTGCAAGCATAAAAGGCTCAGATATACGTTTGAGTCTCTCCTTACGACTCCTAGTTGGCTTGGCAATGATAAAACAGTCTGTCCGGAACACATATTCCAAAATTCAATTGTAATCCACGTGAGGTAAAATTGTAATCCAAACAGGTAATGTCATGTGTAATCCACATGGATAATAGAGAATAGCAACAAATAGAGAACCCTTTTTGCAAAAGGGGCTCCCAAATAACCTGAGAAGGGGGAAGGGGAGAGGAAAATAGGCGCACTTTGGCGCAACAGGAAATTTTCTGCAGAATGGGGGGAATCCTGACAGCCATGTCCATCTGGGTGAGAGTCAAAGGGGGCAACACAAACAAAGATAAAAAGTGCCAACTAGCTCTCACCCGTCAGGTGCAGTCCATGGTGTGGCTTGACAGCCAGTAGTAGGTTCCTCAGATGAGGGACCTGAAAGCCTCCTCGCTCGAGCTGCTGCTGAAGGTCATCAGAGGACCTCTTGTAGGCCATGCTCGCTGCGGTGGTGGAGCTCCAGTGCCCTCTTGTTCCTGAATTCGGACTTTACCGGGTCCGGGTGGTGGTCACGCTGGTGAGCGCTGCAGCCACTTGAGCTTTTACGGATCCTCCTGCCGGGACAGCTGGGGTAAGAGCTTCCTGCTGCAGCGGTTCCAGAAAGGTTCCATCCAGGGAACAAGACCCAGCTTCCCCGGCTGCTGCTGGCTTCATCTTCCACGGCAACTGGTACTGGTGGATCACCGTAGATTGGAAGGTGAATGAAGACGTAGTCAGCTGACCCAGCTGTAAGGACTGTGGTCGTGGTGGTGCTGGCAGTCCAGGAATCAGAGGCTCCGGCTGAGGCTGTGGCTTTTCACTGAACTGGAGGACACCATCTGGAAACCTGGACCGTCCTGGACCTGGTGGTTCATCCGGCCACAATTCTGGTTCCCTTGTAGGCACCAGAGGCTTCGAAAGGAAGGTAACCCCGGTCGCAAATGGGCCTTTCAGGGACGCCATGAGGGTGTAATCCACCTGATCCCCCACTTACAGGCTATGGCGATGCTGTGGCAGGTACGGCCGTTTCACCGACCTTATGGCCCACAAAATATTCCTTTCCATCCTCATCATCCTGCAGGAAGCCAGACCCTCTCCCAACCGAAAACCAAACCACAATTCCCTTCCTGCGTTCCAGTGAAGGATCTCCCGGCCTAGGGTGGTCGAGTACCTGTATGACCCAGCCCTCCACTGCGATTTTATACTCCCAGCCGCCTCCGCTGAACAAGACAGAGCAGACACTCCAGCCGCAGAAGACAAAGCAGATGCTCCAGCCGCCTCACGAGTCGCAGCAGCAGTTGGTAAGGAATAGGATGACCCAGGCACCGAAGCTGGATTTCTCTTGATCTTGACTTGTGACTTCTTGATGTCTGAAGCAGGGGGTGGTTCTGGTAACTCGTCCCCAAAGACCATCTCGTTCCAGTTGGGACACAGGTCATGGAGCTTTTTATGAGCCATGCTCGCACTTGCAGTAAATACTTGCTCTCAGGTCAGCAGTCAGCACTGGTCTAAACTGGTTCAGAGTGACTCGGAGGAGGGTGGAGTACTGAGGGAGGAGTCTTCACTCCCTATACGTGTAAATAGTTAGTTCCCGGTGGGCTGGGCTTTTTCCAGTTTTGAGGGGGGCGTATCCTCACTTTCCCGCTCTTGCGTGCGCGTATCGTCATTGTCCCGCCTCACGGAAAATGCGTATGTTTCGTACGGTTCATATGTATCATACGTATAGTTAGCATGTAAAATTTTGTGTAGATTTACGAATAATACGAAGCGAATCCAAGGAAATTCGGATTCACTTCGCAGCTGAAAATTTCCAAGATTCGATACGAATCTACGAAGTGGCGAATAGATTTGCTCATCTCTACTGACAACCAATTACAAAAATTATCCTTAAAAGATTTCATCTCCTTTACCCGCAGCGGGCCCTTAAGCGTGCCGGAGTTATATCTTATTCTGTACATTATCCCCTCCCAACCCCCCAGCCTTAATCATGGAGTCAAATAAAAGAATTAATTTGCATATCCAGCAGCGGGAATGAAAGCTGAGCATAAAGTTTTTTATCTTCTGAATGGTTAACCAAACTGCGATTCAATAGAGATCTGCCGGAGAACGGACAATAGAAAAGAAATAGCTTATCTCCAAATACAACTACAAATGATAGAAAAATAAATTATAAAAGTCTATTTGGATACATTGACTCAGAATAACAGATGTTAAACCTTTTGTACGAGAGGAGACGCTTCTCGCTTCCTTCTCTATGATCTTCCTTATCTGGAGCCGAGCAATTTTAACGATTTCAGATAAAATCAGATATTTTATGTATAAAAAATCCTAAAGCAGGAACCGATTTATTTTATTTTCTTAACTAAAAACATCCAGTCCTCATGGAATCCCAACAACTTATGAGAACGTCCTTAAAGAGGGGCTCTTATTACAACAAGATCCAAATTAAGGCATAGAGGAGGACCCAAGCCAGAGCAAAGAGCATTTCCAACTTTGGAGCACTCAGGTCAGCATGATCATACAGTACATTCATATTCCTTGTAATACCGTGTTTCACCTGTAGTGGCCACTGTGCATCTGCCTACAGGTTGTCTCAGCAATTAGCTGCCAGGCCTATGATGATCATTTGGCATGTCTGACTTCCTGCCACTGATTTTGTGATAGGAAGCCTTGTCTGTTTAGTATACATTCGGAGAAATTTCGCTTAAGTCCACCACAGTGGGATTCGTTTTTACACAGAGCTATCCGTACTGACGTATATAGGTTGGTTCCAGGTGAAGAACCCCATCCTATATGCATTAATAGGGCAGGGATTCCCTACATCAGACAACCCCCTTTTAAGAACACCTTCAGTCAAAAATAAAAACTTGTGCTCGTTATTTACAGCATCTCTCCACCGTCTTTCTAAGCTCAGCCATTTGTGTTACAGACGTACCTGCCTTAAAGGGGTTATGCCATGACTAACGTAAAAAATGTAAATCAGACATCCTATAGTACCTGAATATCTCTTTCTACATATGGATCCAAAGATTCCCCCATTCCTTGCTCCAATTAAGAGATTTGTTTCAAGCTGGCAGATCAGGGGGTATGTCCTTTCTGCTGCAGCTCGCTCCCTATCACAGCTGAGGGGTGTTTCCTTCCCCCTGTTGCTCCCTCCCTATTACAACTCAGGGGGTGTTTCTTTTCTGCTGCAGCTGTTTTCTTACTACAGTTAAGAGGGTGTGCCCTGATGTGAGGTCTAATAAAGATTGGGAGTCTGATTGTCAGATCTGATAAAGACTGGTGGTCTCATTGGGGGGTCTGATCTGAGGTCTGATGAAGATTGGGGGTCTGATTGGGGGGTCTGATCTGAGGTCTGATGAAGATTGGGGGTCTGATATGAGATCTGATAAAGATTGGGTGTCTGATGAAGATTGGGGGTCTGAAGTTGGGTCTGATAAAGATTGGAGGTCTGATTGGTAGGTCTGATCTGAGGTCTGATGAAGACTGGAGGTCTGATTGGTGGATCTGATCTGAGATCTGATGAAGATTGGAGGTCTAATTGGGGAGTCTGATCTGAGGTCTGATGAAGATTGGGGGTCTAATTTGTGTACCTGATGAAGATTGGGGGGTCTGAACTGAGGTCTGATTAGGGGTCTTATGAAGATGGGGGTCTGATTGGCGGGTCTGATCTGAGTTCTGTTAAAGATTGAGGGTCTGATTGGTGGGTCTGATCTGAGGTCTGAAGAAGACTGGGGGTCTGATTAGGGGGTCTGATCTGAGGTCTGATGAAGATTGGAGGTCTTATTGGGAGGTCTGATCTGAGGTCTGATAAAGATTGGGGTCTGATTTGGGGGCCTGATGGAGATAGGGGGGGGTCTGAAATGAGGTGTAATGATCTTAGGGGTCTAATTAGGGTTCTTATGAAGATTGGGTGTCTGATCTGAGGTCTGATGAAAAATATTTTTTCCTACACTAAAACCTAGCTACGTCTTGAGGTGTATTTTATAAAGCGAAAAATATGGTGTATACTATATATATATACATACACACACACACACACACACACACACACACACACACACACAGGGATATGTTTTAATATATATTTTTTATTTTATATATTTCAATCATCTTAGTGGACTTATACCTGTGATCTCCTGGTCGCTTGTACTATACACTGCAATATCCCTGTTTTATCCTATATCCTGTAGTCATTTGACAAGCACACTAATAAATCCTGGCAGAGGCAGGATGCAGTAACAGCCGGGACATGGCAGACCGGGGTTAAACTGCCGGGATATGAGTTATCTCCAATCCCAGCTTTGAGAGCCTGGTGCCTGCTGTATACTATAGCAAGCGATGACCCAGGCCTAGTGCTATCATTATGGTGTACTCTTATGGCACAGAGTAATAATAGTACGTCAGTGAGTCAGAAGGGGTTAATACTCTTCAAAACATTGCTACTTTCTGTCAGAAACAGCACCACACCTGTCCACAGGTGGTGTGTGGTATTGCAGTTCAGTTGCATTTAATTCAAAAGAGCCAAACTGCAGTACCAAACACAACCCACTGACAAGTGTGGCGCTGTTTCTGGCAGAAATCTGTCATAGGTTACATTAGTAAAATCCTGACAGCCTTCGCTCTCAGTGTGGCGCATTCGGCGCACTGGATCAGAAGCGGCAGCCTCGGCACAGACGGCTGATTTGCTTTGATCTGTCACAGTGTCAAATATCATAATCCTCAGCGACACCGGATACAATACAGGGGGACACGTCTCATGTCGCTGTACACACAGGTCACACAGTAAAGCGGGCCTCCTGGTACTCGCTGGGCTAATGCCTCCCTTGTTATGCAAATTTCCCCCTTTCATCCGCTTGCTGTGTTGGGGGAGTAACGAGGGGACTAATTAGTAACAATTACACACGACAAAGGGAATAATTCTCTGTGCAAAAATTCCTACAACGTCGCCCGTAGGTTCATCCTCATGAGAAATTACCATGATCTGAAGAATGGCAATCAATGATCATCTCCTTGTCATATTTCATCTCTCCTCTGATTGGCTAATCGAACGTCTACTTGACCGGTAACTGAACCATGACCGTAGAAGCTGAGCCACCACCCCACACTCATCAGGGGAGTCACCTATATGGTGATATAGATGTATAGGCAGTAATGATCCTTTCTATTGCTATTCATCAGTAGTTTTTCTGGATTACTAGACATTTTTGTAAAAAAAAGTGCTGAATTATTGGAGGGTTTTCTGGGAGTAAAATATTGATGACTCCTACCCACATTGATCGGTAGGGGTCTGACTCCCCCGCTGATCCCCCGCTGATCAGCTATTTGAAGAGGCCATGGTGGCTTCTGCTTAGACCAATAATGTCATGTTCGTTGGTCACATGACCTAGACGCCCCTCAGTTCCATTCACATGAATGGGCCTGGACTGCAATACCAATTACAGCCACTATATGATGAAGGGAGTTGTGCTTGAAGATGGTGCTCATCAGAACGTTGTGTTCACCTCAAAGAGCTGATTGGTGACCGGGCACCGGTGTACCAAACCCCACTGATCAGATGTGGATGACCTATCCTGAGGATACTGTAGGTCATCAATGTTTTACTCCCAGAAAATCCATATAAGTGTACTCATCATGATAGTGTACATATCAAATACAGTACCCTTGAGTAGAGGGTACTGAACATTGGATGGGTGAGTAGGTTGTCAGGTAGAATAGGGTTGTCCTATTGATTTTGCCATTCCATAAATGTCTTTGGGACCCTCACTTAATGGGCAAATGAGTTTCTCCTGACCCCCTTGTTCCACCATGAAAGTTTGCTCAGCTTTTACTCTCATAGGCTCAAATGGTGAGAGTCTCTCCTTCAGTCTGTGGCCATCATTCTCTCAGTTCTGGAACCACCACCTATCCAAATTTCCTTTTCCCACATGGATTGATGTGTGCTATGCCCAGAAAAAACCTAACATTGAGGGCACCCAGTGGGCGCTGTAGACATTCTAAGTCTCTTAGGTGGAGCTGAAACCCCATTAAAGGATGCAGCCTTTCTTGGTAACACCTCCTGTTAAAGCAGTGGGACACCTCATAGAGAGCAGGCCCCATTGTGGTTCTGGGTTGTGTTACTCACAACTGAAAGGCTTTGTGTATAATTCCCTCACTAGGCCCATTTTATGAGCCTTGGGGCACTACCCCTTTCCCTTAACTGCTAACGAGGCATTGGAGTCCTGAACATGTTCTTAGCACCCAATAGTTTTGGTGGTACTGGTTCTCATTTTAGAGACCCAGTGGGAAAAATATGCTCATGCCACACAGTTCTCCAATATTTAGACAGCACGTAGACATCTGCGAGTTCTTATCCCTCATCAGGGCAAAACAGGGTATTGGTTGGCTGGATGAGATACCACTCAACAAGATTAGTTGTCTCAAGGGGCCCCACAACACCCACATTGGCTGCCTTTAAAGCATACCTTTAGTTAAAAAAAAAAAAAAAAAAGTTTTCATAACGGTTTCTTCGTACAATCATAACTGTGAGGGAACTGTTATGTTTGGGCTTCCTTAAAGGGTTATTCCCATCATTGACAATGGGGCCAAATCGTTAGGATATGCCCCCATTCTCTTATATGTGTGGGTCCCACCGCTGCGACCCGCACCTGTATCGAGAACAGAGCCCCCAAAGTGAAGGAGGGCGACTGCGCATGTGCAGCCGTCCTCCATTCATTTCTATGGGGCTACTTCCGTTGGCTACATAGAAATGAATGGGAGCGGTGGCCACGCATTCACGGTGCGCTCCCATTCATTTCTATGGGAGCAGCGGGGTGGCCGGACCCCGGGAAACCCAGAGTCCTCCAGGTGCAGCGCTCCCTGCTCTGTTCTCGATATAGGTGTAGGTCCCAGCAGTGGGACTTGCACCTATCAGACAATGGGGGCATATCCTAGCGATATGCCCCCATTTTCTAAGATGGGAATACCCCTTTAAAGTCTCTTTCAGCCATATTAATTACTGTTTAAGCTGCACAGCTAGATGCATTTCTCTCAGAAGCAGACAGCATCTCCCTTCTGCCAGTACTGCATGCAGTAACCTCTCTTCCCTTACTTTGTTTACTTCTAGGGAGCTCAGAAAGCTGATAAGGAGGGCTAAATCACACTTACAGAAAAGCAGGAGGCTCCTGTGATGTTTGGAAGCAGTTGTTTTATCAGGCTCACAATCTCAGCTAGCTCTGACACCCCTCACTTCATCTCAGCCATCTTTTATGTCTCTGTTACAAGGGTCGGATCTTGCCTGACAACAAGGTGGGAGTGAGACCCCTAGTGGCCATGACTATACAGCTTTATTCAGGTGGATGCAGGCAGATTTTTTTAATGAATTGATTTAGAAATTTGCTAGTTACACCATTCTCTATTAAATGCATTGAAATGGTGTAACTCTATGTTTTGGACTGTTTGCACTGTGTATATGGTCAAGTGGTCTGGTGAGATAACATATAGTCTCAGCATTAGACAGAAGCCATAAGGTCAGAACACCTTACTGTAACTTACTGTGGAGTCATCCATTGTCTTCTCCTTGTGTCTGAATCTATGAGAGATAAGGGATATTAGCTGCACTGTATGCCGAATGTCCCCAATGCTTCATCAATGTCTACATTCGAGTGTCCTCAGCAAAACCATTTCATCTGTCCCATTTCTATGTAGGTAATATATGTACACAGGTCACTGGGCATTACCGGGCGCTACATTTATTTTCCTGTAACCTTAGAGGTTTTCTTATTTAGTTTTTTTGGGAGCAATTCCAGAAAAGGTCAAAAGACAAAGAGGAGTTAGGCTACTTTCACACTAGCGTTTTTAAATTCTGGTATTGAGTTCCGTCATAGGGGCTCAATACCGGACAAAAACGCTTCAGTTTTGTCCCCATTCATTGTCAATGGGGACAAAACTGAACTGAAGACAACGGAATGCTCCTGAAAGCATTCCGTTCCGTCTTCAGACCGGAGAACAAACCGCAGCATGCTGCGGTTTTCTCTCCGGTCCAGGCATCCGCACCAAGATGGATCCGGAATGACCCCAATGCAAGTCAATGGGGACGGATCAGTTTGGTGTGACACACCAGTAATCCGGATCTGTCCTCCATTGACTTGCAATGGCGGGTCATTCCGGATCCGGCTACACATATACAGAAATACATACAGACATACATACATACTCACACATACATACTCACATACTCCAGGCAGGGACGCCGGCAGCATGTCTTCATGCGCCTCCTGCGCGCAGCTATGACGTTTCCCCACTGTGGCCAGCAGAGGGTGCTGTGGGGATTCGTCATCACTGCGCGCAGGAGGCGCGTGAAGACATGCTGCCGGCGTCCCTGGCTGGAGTATGTGAGTATGTATGTGTATGTATGTATGTATGTCTGTATGTTTGTGTGTGTCTTGTCCCAATGTCTGTGTCAACATGTGTGGGGCCAGAGCGCTGCTCCGGCTCCACACATGTATCAGCGGCAGTATAGATCCGTCGGCACCCTTTAGGTGCCGGATCCGTGCTGCCGCTTGTGTGAAAGAGGCCTTACCTGATGTCCAGCCATGGCAAGACTTCTTTGGTTGCATCTTAGCCAGGTAAGGTCAGCCAGAGAATTGTCTGGGCATCTAAGAAATAAGGATCATGGACCCTTATCACTCACCAAGAATGGTCCTTTTTTATTACTTTTTTGAATATTTAATTTTCATTTGAAGAAGCCTTCTCGAATTTTCCTGACATCACAAAACAATGTTTTTCTATTTACCTGCTTCCCTCTAATCTGCAATATAATTGAAATATAAATGCATGCAGCCTCCACTAGGGGGAGCTCACTGCATTTAGATTTGTTCATATAGAACTGTCATGGAAGTGGGCGTGGATCTGTGTCAACCAATAGATTTGATCTGGAAGTCCCTGGTTTTCACCCACTAACCCCTGTACAAGGGTTCCAGACTTTTCTGCAGGGGGATCACCATGCTGCTACCTCCTGGAGTCGTCTCTGTATGATTGACAGCTGACCAGTGGAGGTCAAAGACACCAGTATCAAGAACCAAGAGGTCAGTCAGGACTGTATTCAAGAATAGGTCAGTCGGAGTATGTGCAATATGATAAATAGTCTGAGATCAGACTAGAATGCTAGGACTGCAGTCAAGACTGACAGAAAACAAAAACTATAGGGAAAGGGAATATGAAGAAATGTAATACTGCACAACACAAGTCCTGCGTGGTTGTCACCCTACATCAGTTCTGAATAGACTTTATTAAATATTAATATTTATCATAAACTCATTTTTTTTTACATTTTTTTCTTTTTATGACAAAGTTGTGTTTTTCCTGTGTAGTAAGTTAATGCTTGACCTTTGGTGAATCTCTGACCAGTGTGACCACCCATGACTTACCTAATCATGTGGAGCAAATTTATTTAGTTGAAAAATTGAATTCTCCCATGGAACAACAGCAGAGATAAATCAGGAGACAGACCAATGTCAATATTTCCTGACTGATGAAAAGTGTGTGCAGGACAACAATTATATACCTAGATAAACTGCAGATATACTCATAAGTATATTATCTATCTATCAATCTATCATCTATCTATCTATCTATCTATCTATCTATCTATCATCTATCTATCTATCTATCTATCTATCTATCTATCTATCTATCTATCATCTATCTAAGGTTAGGTTCACATTACTGTTTCGTTTTCTGTTCTTCTAATCTAAAACAGATGCAAAATGAGCATAACCGAGCATAACGGATCCTCAAAATAAAGGATCCATTTTTTGTTTCTTGTTCTTTTAACATATCAGAAGAATGTTAAACAAAATGGTGATGTGAACCTAGCCTCATCTATTATCTGTCCCACAGCTATCTATCTATCTATCTATCTATCTATCTATCTATCTATCTATCTATCGTATACATTATCTATCTATCTATCTATCTATCTATCTATCTATCTATCTATCTATCGTATACATTATCTTTCTATCTATCTATCTATCTATCTATCTATCTATCTATCTATCTATCGTATACATTATCTATCTATCTATCTATCTATCTATCTATCTATCTATCTATCTATCTATCGTATACATTATCTATCTATCTATCTATCTATCTATCTATCTATCTATCGTATACATTATCTTTCTATCTATCTATCTATCTATCTATCTATCTATCTATCATGGAAGACGTGCAAGAACATGGGTCCCCATTCTCACGATCGGCGGGGGCCCCAGTGGTCCTGTGGATAGGGCATAAGTTGTTGTAATGGGACAACTCCTTACTGTATTATTGGGTAAATGAAGAGTACCTATGAGGTGATATAACATGAGGAAGTTGTATCCTTGTTTCTCTCATTATTTCCGGCTCACCACTGATGATAATGTTATTGTTGATTCTCTTTCTGCTGCCATCTGCTGGAAAGACACATTTACATAGAAGACTGGAACACATACATATCTGCATGTCATTCATTATAAGACACTGCGGAAAATTAATTTGATTTTAGTTTAAATATTAAAAAACAGCTAATGGATGTATGAAAAGAATAACAGCACATTTACAATGGTGCAGTCAAATAGTTTGTACGTTAACTGTACAATCAATACAAAATGGCGCTGTGTTTGAAAAAAATAAAGGTCCAGCTGGGTGTTACCAGATGAGGGTGTGTCCCTGCACAGTCTGACATTATCCAATCAGTGCTGCCAGTGGTAACATCCAGATGCCTGATGGACATCCTGCCTGAGATGTACAGATGTGATGTGAGATAAGTCTCTGACGAGTGAGTGGCAGTCTCTTGTACAAGAAATGGAAGATAGTGAACTCGCTATAATCATTCCCCTAGTGACACAACTTGCATGTACAAATCCAGCGAGGGAGATGCAATGGATATGCCTTTAGGTCATTTATTGGATGTACCTTGAGAAATAATGCTAGAGGTCAAAGGAAAATCCTCTCTCCAGCTATGTGATACATGTCTGACAAAAAGGGAAAGACTGAAGGACATAAGATATGAACTAACAGGAGAGGAGAAGGAGTTACATGATGAGTGACATACTGAATTACAACCACAGATAACTTACATAAACAAAATTTAACAACAGCCGCCAGCAAAGTGTAGTGGAAAATTATTATTATGGATTATGAATTAGAGCCATTGGCTGGGACATTACACCTTTTTTGCAGTCTGCTGGAAATTCATTCAAAACTGTTTAGTAGGAATAATAGAAGAACGGAGCTTTAAGAATAGATGCTTCAGAAGTAACATGTGGGAAATGCAAGTAGTTACTAAAACAGTGGGTGAAAAATGTGCTTTTTATTGCATGAAATAAGTATTTGATCACCTACAAACCAGGAAGAATTCTGGCTCTCACAGACCGGTTCGTTTTTCTTTAAGAAGCCCTCCTACTCTGCACTCATTATCTGTACTAATTGCATCTGTTTGAACTCATTAATTGTATGAAAGATACCTGTCCACACAATCAATCACACTCCAACCTCTCCACCATGGCCAAGACTAAAGAGCTTTCTAAGGACACCAGGGATAAAATTGTAGACCTGCACATGGCTGCGATGGGCTACAGGACAATAGGCAAGCAGCTTGGTGAGAAGGCAACAACTGTTGGCGCAATTATTAGAAAATGGAAGAAACACAAGATGACTGTCAATCTTTAACCATATGCATTGCAAGGAGTGAAATCCATGGTGGAAATAAAACCTCAGCATAAGTTGACATGTTGCAAAGCTCTTATAACTGTAGTGTAACAAGTCATACACCTACAGTAAACAATGAAGATTCCTACTGAATGATAGCAAGCAGAGATAGGTACTTTAGGTGATTAATGGAAATTTGTCTGACAGAGTGCTGTGCTCTATAATGGCCATGATGACTTGTTATTTTTTCTGAAATGGTTGTCTACCTTGAAGTCATGCCATCAAAAAGGATCATACTCTAGGATTCTATCCATCTGGCATCTTCAGGACCATCATGAGGCCATCAAGAACAGGTTTTCAAGTCTATAGGGCATCCAGATACTAGAATTTTCTAGAAACTAATGGGATAGCACTGTATTATACATCAGGGGGTTATTGTGTCTGCTTGTGGAAAGAACCTAGTAGGCATAAGGAGTCTTGTAGGCCAGACAAGGCTTCACAGCAATACAATTATAAAAATTAGCACTCTTTCCAAAAATAAAGAAAAGAAGGCTGTAACTCTGGGGCCACCAATTTTATAGTAGCTATCTTATAACCAGGGGCGGAGTGGGAACTAAAAATGGCCCTGGAAAAAAAAGGTAAAAGTGGCTGAATGTTGCAGGCGGGTGCAAATTGACAGAAGGTGGGGCAACATAATTAAGCAGGGCCAACAATACCATAATGCAGAGCAATATACTGCCCCAGCTGAACCGAATACCACAGTGCAGCACAAAGTACTGCCACCTCCGCCACACTATTCAACTATATCGTTGTCCTGTGGACATTGATACAGTTGACTTCAGGAGGGCACTTGTGGCTGATGGCTATCAGAGAATCAGATCAGAGAGAGCTTGGGTGGCCCTCCTTGACATCGAGCCACCGGAAAATTTCCCTGTAGGGTCTACGGCCAATCTGTCTCTGTCAGTGTTCGACCTTTTAAACAGGGCTTGTCATCCCAAAACAGCTGCAGATAAGGGACTGGCTTGGCTATAATATTAAATTACTGTATGTGTAAAGGCTTGTTTAAAAAGCCTAACATTGGCTTATAGGATAGCTACTGTACATCTGGTGGCAACAAAGGCATAGCTTTCTTTTTTGGAAAGAGAGCTACAGATGCAGCAGAGTTAACAGTCACAGTCACTACGGTAAGTGTTGACTAGTTGTGATAACTCTGCTGCATTTGCATTCACTTGCAGAACCATTAGTAAACCCAATACTTTGCCTCAGCATCAACATGTGTCTTGCCAACAGTAAAGAGCAATCTTTAATTCAAAAACCTTAAAGGGGTTGTCCAGGTGTTTTATTTTAAATTCCCCCCTCACCCAGTGGTACCTGCGAAGAGATTTATATTTACCTGCTCCCTATTGCACAGTTCTCAGCCCATGGTTCCAGGGCGGTCTTGAGAGGACTTCCAGTCCCCATCTGTCAACTTTAGAATGATAATGGAGGCCTGGCCTAGTTCTTAGTATTGCTTCTTGATTTTCTTATATCTCAGTCATGGGACTTACAGCAGCAAAGGCAAGCTTTCTTTGCTGACCATCATCACATGCAGGACAACCAGCAGAGGGATGTGAACATCATTAGGGAACAGTCAATCATCTAATGTGTATGGGGCTTTGATAAAGTTTTCCTAGACAGATCTTAGGTAAGGGGAATTGGGCATAATGGATTTCAACATTTGCTATCTTTTTGTTCTTAAAGCAAATAAGCAGCCACCAGAGGTGTCTTGCATTGACTTACACCTCTTTTCCTATTGAGAGCACATGCATGAGCGTTGAATGTGTATGGATGGGTTCAGAGTAATAACAGTCAACAGACAGCATTCTGAAGTGTATAGCCAGGTTTATAATCATAAAGGAGACCTGGCCTAGTTCTTACTATTGCTTCTTGACTTTCTCATCTCTCAGTCTTGGGGCTTACAGCAGCAAAGGCGATCTTTCTTTGCTGACCATCATCCCATGCAGGACAACCAGCAGAGGGGTGTGACATCATTTAGAGAGCAGTGAATCATCTAATGTGTATGGGGCTGTGATAACTTTTCCCAGACGGATGTTAGGAGAAAGAGAGATTGGGCATAATGGATTTCAACATGTGCTATCCTTTTGTTCCTAAGACAAATAAGCTGTCTTGCATTGACTTACACTTCTTTCCCTATCAAGAGCATGTGCATATGCGTTAATATGTATAGTAGGGTTGCCGACAGCATTCTGAAGTGTAAGGTTTACAATCATAAAGGAGACCTGGCCTAGTTTCTACTATTGCTTCTTAATGTTTTCATATCCTCAGTCTTGGTAATTACAGCAGCAAAGGCGATCTTTCTTTGCCGGCCATCATCACAAGCAGGACAACAAGCAGTGGGGTGTGAACACCATTAGGAAAAAAATGCAGATTCTAGACTTGAATCATGTTCCAGTTCGGCCCCTTTAAATTAAGGCAGAAGAAAGGACAGCACATTTATAATTTAGCGTGTCCCGCTAGGCTGGGGGGGGGGGGGAGGATCTTCTTTAATTACAGCTTCACAGTAATACGATGAGAAATGAGTAGGCAAGAGAGTTCTGCTGGAATGAGACATGATAAATCAGTTTGTCCAGGAAGCTCGCTTATGTCAAATCTATCACTGCATTCAGCAAAGCGCTATCTTTCTTATTTCAATAAGGAAATCTCATGGAGAAATTTTAATTGCATGCGATTAGGTGAAAGTCAATGCGCCTTAATGAGGAAAGTGAAACCTGCATTTTTTTTCCCTTTTATCTTCCGCCTTTGAGTTCTCAAGGATTAACACCAGATGATTCGGCCTTAAATTGCACTCTTTTTTTTGCTCATTTGTTTGAGAGATGTAGATTTTTAGGTCGTTTAAAAGGATTCGGTTCCTTCTCTATTCTTCATTTCTGGAAGCACGGGGGCCGAGAAGAGGAAAAAAAAAAAACATTCCAATTTTCGAGTCATCTATTGTCAAGGGTGACTGAATGGCAGCCTGCAATTATATGATTTCATTGTAATCCTTTCAGCAGGGAAGACGCTGGTTCACAGTTGCCTGGCGTAGAAGATTGGCGTTGCCAGCTGATTAATTTACAAACTTTTTCAATGACAGACAATGGAAACATGTGACATTGACAAGTTTCAAATTTGTGGCCAAGCTCTTTTATAATAGGAGCGTGTGGCTCTAGGGGGATCTCAGTGATGTTGGGTTTAAAGGCCGTGTTTCTACTTTGAGATATTGGGGCATGTTCATGAACAGTGTTCATTTGGCGTTGCAGATGTTTTGACGGTGAGTCCTTTTTGGCCAAGTACTACACATTGTGCAGCTTTTAAAGATAATTCATGATCTAGGACCAAGCTTCTTGAACTTTTCTCTTCTAATGGGGTCTCTCAATCCATTGGTTGTAGATGCCGAAATTAAAAATGATCTACAAATTAACTTTTATCTGTTTCCTGAATCAAAGTTGGAAAAAATAACTAAATACGTATCATGGTTGAACCTAGTGGACCTGTTTTTTCCAAATAGACCCAATTCCCTTCGTCATGGCCAGCTCTTCAGTAAAGAAACTCTTAACAAGAACATTAAAGTTCTTTTGGACCGAGGTGAACTGGTATCCAACAAAATACAGTATATCTAGTACCAGTGGCATACATAGATAAGTAAAGGTCCCATAGCAAGGATCAAACCAGGCCCCCTACACAGGACAGAAGGGTTTCTGCCTAAACCCCTTTCAATGACCCTTGGGCCATTTTGTCCACTGCCTACTTTGCAAAAAGTCTGCCGCTATGGTAGTTAGACCTGTGCCTAGTACTGAGAACTTCCAGAAAGGTTTACATACAGTTCTGTGGAGAAGTCACATGCAGGGGCGTAGCTATAGGGGGTGCAGAGGTAGCAGTCGCTACCGGGCCCAAAAGCCTGAGGGGGCCCAAAGAACCTTGTGCTGCATAAGAAGACACGAGCATTATAGAAAGTGCACGATGGTTAAGGTAAACATCTGGCTGAAGGGAAGGGGTTAGGTCAAGAATTTGGCATTGGGGGAATGGCATTTCAGTACTTGTATCGGGCAGCATGAAGGCTATGTGCTTCCCTGCCCCTTGCCATAAAGCACTGAGGGAAGGGGGGCCCAAGCTGAACTCTTGCACCAGGGCCCATGAGCCTTTAGCTACGCCCCTGGTCACATGGGCAAAAAAGCTAAATATATATATATATATATATACTTGTGTATAGAAAAAACAATCCAAAAAGTCATCAACTTGACAATCCTGACCTCTCACAGATTTAGGGCATCGCCACATGGTCAGGTTTCCTGATACCGTTTTGGGAGCCAAAACTTGGAGTGAATTAAAACAAAAGAGCAGAAGTTGCATCGGCCCTTTATACTTTCTTTCCTTTTATGATCCACTCCTGATGGCTTGGCTTTCAAAACCGCATCAAGAAACCTGAAAGTGCGGCTGTACCCTAGATCTTCTCCTTGGTTCTGTTGTTAGTGTACACGTTACTACCAGATCTATACCCCTTCATCAGGTCCTGTGCAGACCAAAACCTAGATCCTTTTTGTTAACCAAGAATTATGGAGTAAATGATGCCACAAAGTAGGGAAAAGTAAATGTCCATGAAGGGCTTACTAACTTGATATTTAACAGAATACGCACACAATAATGCCATGAAATGGTCACATATATCATAGTACTTTTATGAGCACAGCTATACATGTCCAAATAATGTTGTTTTATAGTACTCAAATAATAATTCTACACAGTGCCCTAAAGGCATGACGTAGACGTGCAACAAGATGACAACATGTGGTGGTGGGCAATGGTTGACAGAAGCCCCCATCAAGAAAGTTGTCCATTTTGCCCATGCAATACTTGTTTTTGCTGTGATGAATGATGCAGTACTAACGTTGATTTCATATTCTGCCAATGTAATGGCTACAATTACATCGTAAAAATGCACTATGTAAGAGCTCAAGCACACGACCGTATGTATTTTGCGGTCCGTATTTTTTCCAGATCTGTGCTTTGCGGACCGCAAAATACATACGGTCGTGTGCTTGAGCTCTTACATAGTGCATTTTTACGATGTAATTGTAGCCATCCTACAATCCTATCCGCTTTAAGCCATCCTATCCTTAAAGCGGACAATAATAGGACATGTTCTATTTTTTTGCAGAACGGAAATACAGACATACGGAAACGGAATGCACACGGAGTAACTTCCGTTTATTTTGTGGACCCATTGGAATTAATGGTTTGGCATATGGTCCGCAAAAGAACCGGAATGGACACAGAAAGAAAATACATTCGTGTGCATGAGCCCTTAGGCTGTAGATTGGCTTTTGCTGTTTGGTACAACCTCAGTTATGAAATCACACTGAACATTTAGCTCTTTCATTTCCATGTCACTTACACTGCAGTGAAAGCGCAGTTTTGTACATTTTTTTGTTATTTTAAATTTTTATTTTATTTTATTGCCTTATTAGACCAAAGAGAACTTTGTATTTTTATTTTTTAATGCTATGGTACAAGTTTTTTTAAGTGCCTTTTGTCTTGGGGAGCTGGAGCCTAGCATGTCTTTGATATGAATTTCTCTTTTATTACATGGTGTCTTACATGGATCTGGATACCATGTTTGTGCATCATGTGACCCACATAATAAAAATAGTTTTTACTGATTGTGTTTTAAATTTTTTAAAAACTTTTTATTTATTTTTTATAGCACAAACACTTTCCTGTTAAAAGGGTAATATTAAAACTGTTTGTTTGCTTAAATGACAAGTGAACTAGTAAAATGAACAATATTCTCATCAATCTTATTATTACTATATTAGTATTATTACTATTCACTGCCATATCTTTATTACTCCATCACATTATATTACTTTACGGTGACTACATAATCCATATTATGACTAGTGCTGAGCGAATCAAAGTCCAGGATAAATTCGATTCACCGTGAAGCTCATGCTACGTGGTATCGAATCGATTTAACCTGAAATAGTGTAAAAAACAAAAAAAAAGTCATACTTACCTGATCCATTTGCTCGCGACAGGCCGGCCGCCGCCGCTATCTTGAAGATCTTGCACGAAATCCCATGCGCAGCGACATATGACGTTACCACGCTGCCTGGCGTGATGACGTCATCTCAGGCCGTGCAAGATTTTGCACCAGATCTGCTAGCAAGATGGTGACAGCCGGCCCGTCGCGAGCAAATGGATCAGGCATGATTTTTTTTGTCTTTTTTTACATTTTACACTCTGTTATTTATATCAGATGCCGCGATTGTGTATGAACGTGGCATCTGAGGGGTACAATGATGGGGAGCGACACAATCGCCGCTCCCTGTCTATGCACCCACTATTTACAAAGAAATGCGCTTCATGAAGAAGTAATTCGCCATGAAGAAAATTTTTTGTAAAATTCAGCGAAGCAGGCAAATCAAATATTTTTATTATATCATTGTCATCACAGTATTAATGTTATTAATATATTTAATATTATTACCATACTAGTGTTATTATAATTACCACATTAATATTAGTATTTTTATAGTAATTTACTGTTGTGATTATTATGACACTATTATTATTTTATTACATTAATGTTATTATTATTTTTTTATATACTTGCATGTCTAAATTGTAGTTTGCTCATACCCCACATTATCACTTCAGTTCAAGCCCTGCCTTCTTTCTTGTTCCGGTCATTCATACGAAGCTTAAACACCGAGGCCTAGTGTTTTTCCTCTCCTTGTGTATACGTATATTCCACACTCCCTTGCTGGTAGATGCAGGCTATTTAAATGCTCCATTGGAGAGGGATTAAAGTTTATGCAAGGTCACTGGGGATGTGATAATTATAATCACAGGTTTTTGGCTCTACAATGACGGCCATTTGTTATTTTTGCTTGAGTAATTCCTACAGCATGGAGCCTTTGACAAGCGTACACTGATTTACTGGTCTCCCCCCCCCTAGGTCCCAAGGCAGCTTCTGTCCGCTCATATGCCTGGCACCCCTCTTACCGCTCTCGCCACTCTTTGTATCTTTTCATAGATGAGATGGGAAACCCTTTGAAAACTGGAAATAGATGCTGTATGATCTCAAGAAGGGCTCACAGACAGAATATGAAGACACCAACCTTACCAGTCTTCTCTATTATTTCTATACTTATGGCTTCCTGTTTTTTGGGGTTTTTTTTTGAGGCATTTATTTTTACTTTTCCTGAAATCTAATGTATGGGTCATCCCAACTGGTAGAGGACCAGGACCAATGAGTCATTTAACTATTTGGGCACCATCATACCCTGATGGTTTTACCTGCAGTGTTAGGCCAGTTATATGAGAATATTGTGTATTGTGAAATGCAAAAGGAAAAATCCACTCTAGCAGACAACCTAGTCCATATTATACCATGTTCTTCTATTATGCCTCATGTCATTTTTTAACATCATTATCCAGTTTCTGTCTAACATCTCATCTCAAGAACACAGGTCTAATTATGCCATGCAAGGTCACATCTAGCAGAAGCTATAATTCTATACATCATTCTAAAATGTGAGCAGGACGCTGTACAGCTACATATGTAAATCTAAGGCACAGGAGAGGCTGTAGACTTCTCAGTGAGCAGCAGCATGCATGACACAGGCAGTGTGAAAGTCCCCACCCACTGTGAGGAGAGGCGGAGATTATTGAACCCACAAAATACGATTGTACGGTTCCCACATAATTCTGCAGTTCAGTTTCCAAACAGTAACATCACAGTCCACTTGTTATAGGGTCTCCTGGTGTAGTACGACAATTTTTTTGGAAACACATGGAATAATAATGCGGTCCTTAACTGGTGTAGGCCAACTGAAGCTCTGAAGGAGTGCCCACTAGGATGTGTTGCTCCAAAGTAGGCTAGCAAACTGTCCTGATGTGCCACCGTGGTCTCCGAGGGGTTACCCTCTGCTACAGCTTTCGCTGAGCATACACAACTCATTGGGCTGGACCATACAATTTGCAAGGACCCATTATGCACCTCTGCAGGTCCTCATGGCCACTATGCCACCACCTTTCATTGAAGCCTTGATCTCCCATGCGCATGAATTTGAAACATGTCCATCATATGATTTCTATGCTGCCGAGAAAGGTGCCAGTCACAGTTTGAGTCCACACAGATGAGGGTACCCTCTCAACAAGCACTGCAATTTAATGCAGTAATTTGTAGATGCAGAACACATGCCAGATGGCAAATAATAACTCTTTCACTCAGCTTGATTTTGAACATTCAGGAGGATGAACAATATTTTGGCGAATTATTCATGTGCCCCACCAGCACAGTCAACCTGGAATCCAGGAGTTCCCAGTAGAGGTTTTCTCACTTTTCTATAGCTTAGGAGCCTCTCCTCAGTCTCCAAGACTAATATCCTCTTATCCTTTCACATCAGGTTAAGAGTCTCTCTTGTCGTCTTACTCATCTCGTGGGGAATGGTTCATACCCATTGAATGGCACTCAAAGCAAGTCTCTCTGTCCACATGTTTGCCTGCTTCCTGCTATTACTGGCTTAAAGGGCATCTCCCGGTTTCATAATTTAATTTTATCTGCTTAGAGTACTCCAAACACTGAATATTTTTGCTGCATAAACATGTTTTTCATGTCAGCACTTTCCTTCCCCTTTCTGAGCATCACTGCATCCTTGCAGGATGTTTACAAGCAGAACTTCCTGTTTTCATTAGCCTCCTGTTGTGTATTCTAACCAATTCCAGCATGCTTTGCTCTGTAATAATTCATAGGGCTTGCTCTGACTGTCTCATTGTTCCCTCCTCAGTAGTCACACCCACACCCACTACACCTCTACCGTCCTTGTTACCTAGGAGGAGCAAGCCATGATAAACATTATAGAGCAAAGCATGCTGGGATTGGTTAACAAATTAAGATGGAAGCTGCTGAAAAAGGGAAGTTCTGTATGTAAATATCCTGCCTGATGCTGTGAACAGGGGAAGGAAAGTGCTGACATTAAAAACAGGTACCGTATTCTTCGCTTTAAAAGATGATAAGACACACCCCAGATTTTAGAGTAGGAAAATAAGAAGTAAAATACACTCACCGGCCACTTTATTAGGTACACCTGTCCAACTGCTCGTTAACACTTAATTTCTAATCAGCCAATCACATGGCGGCAACTCAGTGCATTTAGGCATGTAGACATGGTCAAGACAACCTCCTGCAGTTCAAACCGAGCATCAGTATGGGGAAGAAAGGTGATTTGAGTGCCTTTGAACGTGGCATGGTTGTTGGTGCCAGAAGGGCTGGTCTGAGTATTTCAGAAACTGCTGATCTACTGGGATTTTCACGCACAACCATCTCTAGGGTTTACAGAGAATGGTCCGAAAAAGAAAAAACATCCAGTGAGCGGCAGTTCTGTGGGCGGAAATGCCTTGTTGATGCCAGAGGTCAGAGGAGAATGGGCAGACTGGTTCGAGCTGATAGAAAGGCAACAGTGACTCAAATTGCCACCCGTTACAACCAAGGTAGGCAGAAGAGCATCTCTGAACGCACAGTATGTCGAACTTTGAGGCAGATGGGCTACAGCAGCAGAAGACCACACCGGGTGCCACTCCTTTCAGCTAAGAACAGGAAACTGAGGCTACAATTTGCACAAGCTCATCGAAATTGGACAGTAGAAGATTGGAAAAACGTTGCCTGGTCTGATGAGTCTCGATTTCTGCTGCGACATTCGGATGGTAGGGTCAGAATTTGGCGTCAACAACATGAAAGCATGGATCCATCCTGCCTTGTATCAACGGTTCAAGCTGGTGGTGGTGGTGTCATGGTGTGGGGAATATTTTCTTGGCACTCTTTGGGCCCCTTGGTACCAATTGAGCATCGTTGCAACGCCACAGCCTACCTGAGTATTGTTGCTGACCATGTCCATCCCTTTATGACCACAATGTACCCAACATCTGATGGCTACTTTCAGCAGGATAATGCGCCATGTCATAAAGCTGAAATCATCTCAGACTGGTTTCTTGAACATGACAATGAGTTCACTGTACTCAAATGGCCTCCACAGTCACCAGATCTCAATCCAATAGAGCATCTTTGGGATGTGGTGGAACGGGAGATTCGCATCATGGATGTGCAGCCGACAAATCTGCGGCAACTGTGTGATGCCATCATGTCAATATGGACCAAAATCTCTGAGGAATGCTTCCAGCACCTTGTTGAATCTATGCCACGAAGAATTGAGGCAGTTCTGAAGGCAAAAGGGGGTCCAACCCGTTACTAGCATGGTGTACCTAATAAAGTGGCCGGTGAGTGTATTTTTTATCAGATCCTTATATCAGACACCCCATAAATATCAGGACATCACACTCCTATATCAGCCCTCCATGTCAGAACCCCATCAGCCCTCCATGTCAGAACCCCATCAGCCCTTTCAGACCCCCATCAAACCTCAGATCAGCCCTTTCAGACCACCACCAGACCTCAGATCAGCCCTTTTAGACCCCCATCAGGAATTTCAGACCCCCATCAGACTACAATAAAAAAAAAAATCCGTAATCCATTCCATAATGGAAGTGCTCACTAGTATTCACTTTATAAGACGCATGGCCAATTTCCCCCTACTTTGAGGGGAAAAAAGTGCATCTCATAAAGCGAAAAATACGGAATATGGAGCAAACATATTCATATCAGTTCATATATCAGTGTTTGGAGTACTCCGAGCAGCATAAAATTTAATTCTGAAAGCTGGAGATTCCCTTTAAGGCGGTAATAGCAGGAAGCGGGGAAACGTGCGGACAGAGGGACTTGTTTTGGGTTCCACGCAATACAGGGTTTGAGTTCCTATGGGCAGATAAAAAGAATTATTTAGGAAACCAGAGAAACCCTTTAGGTAGTCTCCAACTTATGGCAGCACTACAGCACAATGCTAAGCGCCACAATGGTGCACATGCACTCTCATCTGGCTGACACTAGGCTCTCCTCCTTACTGAAAGCCAGGACACCCCATTTTCTGACAACTAGCCCACACCAGCTGTCCAACCACAGCATAAATGAAAAAAAAAATGGTCAAAAACAAGGGACAAATAAAGTCAAATTTTAAAAGAGTGGTGAGGGTACTTACCTTCCTTGCAAGTCAAATAACACTGGGTCATTTTAATTTACTCGTAAATGGAGACACTAGTCAGTTGCCCAATTTTCTTCCCCCTAAAAATAGACCTGGCAACAATAAAATATAAAGGGCTTTGCAGACTTGTGGTTGTCACCCAGTGTTTTACTAGATTGTTGCTAAGCAACGTATTATTCAGAAGCCAACAAGAGGCAGCCATACTGTAGCATCTGACATCATGAAAATTTTCAGGTTAAAAATTTACTTGGAAAATAATAGAGTCCCCCCTTAATTAAATAAATTTAGGTGGAGATCCTCTTTAAATATTATGCATTACCCTATCTTAAAAATAGTAGATTTTTTAAATTAAAATGTGAAATAATTAATTGAAAGCTGTGTTCTATCATTTACGCACACACAGCAGTCTGATCTAATTTGAAACAAACCATTACCTTTTAAACTGGTTTAAATGGGAGGAAATACCATATGATAATGACATCATTTAACACATTGATTAGAAGATGTCGATGGTAAGGATTACACTGAGCCCTGAGCTCGCTTCACTTTTAAGAAGAGGTTTTGTTCAGTTTCTGAGTGGTAAATGCTAGAAATGCCTAAGACAATACCAATGGAGGAGACAAAACAAAAGTTTCATTACTGCAACAAAAGCGTATTTTGCAGAGGTGAAAAAAAGGAAAAAAAAAAATCAATGGAACGCAATTAAGCCGGGCGCATCCAGCTAACCCAGACGACAACGCTGAATAGAATGAAATTAACCAGCGTATTTAGAATACATAATTAAAATGGCTTTAATCTTCGGTCACTTTAGATGCTATATGAGACATTTATTACGAAAATTAGTCCTAATAGAGGGTTAGGATCTGGATTCCTTACGCAGAATCTTCCACTGAGTTGGTTTTAAAGGGGTTGTGCAGGATTAGAAAAATAAAAGTGGATCCTCCAGAGGTAATATGTAGATCATTAGATTTGTATTCTGTCTATAATAGTCTATGGACCTCGAAACACGTTACATCTACCACAGAGGTGTTCTTCTTGTCACTGTCCATTAGAGATGTATCTCCATTTTTAGCAAATGGGAGGCTAAACCGTGACGAGTAGGAGGGCCACTGATGTGCAAGTGGAAGCTCAGGGCGAGGGCCCAGGCTGAGCAGCCGCGGGTGCAGATCTTGGTGGTAGTAGCAAATATTCAAATGAGAACTTTGAAGGCCGAAGTGGAGAAGGGTTCCATGTGAACAGCAGTTGAACATGGGTCAGTCGGTCTTAAGAGATAGGTGAGCGCCGTTCGGAAGAGACGGGCGACGGTCTCCGTCGTCCTCGGCTAATCAAAAGGGAGTCGGGTTCAGATCCCCGAACTCGATGTGGTGGAGATGGGCGCTGCTTCTTCTCCCCTCCCTCCCCCCCCATAGAGATCTATAGGACCCCTTCTACTGCACCCTGACCACCGTCAGCAGCAAGTTAGCTGAGGACATGAAAAGCTCATGGTATTTTCTTCTCCACTATGTCTCCTTGTTCTTCTTTCACTGGTCTCCATTGCATGTTTTCTACCATCACACAGTGATTTTCTTATATCTGCAGTGATCCAGTAGAGTAAAATTCTCTACAAAAAAGGGTTAATATTTACCAGTAAGGGTTAATGTAATTTGAATACTTTGAATGTATATAGGTGGTACAGATTAGTTCATTGTGCCCTACTCAGCAGCAAGAAAACGGGACCTTTGTCCTCTAAAAGGAGGAGCTGTGTAGTCTGATTGCATCAGCTAGAGAGTCTAGCCTTGACGCAAGAGTGAAAGGAGCTGCATGGGCCTGTGCAGTGTAAGGCTTCCTATCAGGATCCTCCATTCCTTTGTGCTGTACCAATCCGTACCAATAATCAGCTCATCCAGATCAGTAAATGTGAAAGTTTTAGGACTTGTGCCAATTTTGTCAGTGAACAAAATAACTTTCTTCCCTCATTTTCATTTCACTTTGCTTCAGTGTTGATTGTGGTCCTGTAAAGTTCTTTTGACTTTTTCATGTGGAAATGCCATCAGTTTTCACGCTTGTTTCACATATGTGATTAAAAAACTGAAGAATAACACATAGCATCTTCTACCGATCATTAGTAATAAGCGTACTGTCCTTCAGTGTGCCTCAGTTCTTTTTTTTGATGACCACAAGTCAAATTCATTGACTCTAATGGACAAGTCCTACTTGAAAAAACCCCTTATGCACATGAGCGACTTTCACACACAGGCCCCATCTGTGAAAACTGACCCATTAAAGACCTCGGCATTTTTTTCTCACGTGAAATTGCTGTCAGTGAAAAAAGTGCACGATTTGGATGACTGAGCCACAGAACCTAGGCCAACAGCCTTTGGCCAGGGTGTCAGCCTTCTGAGAGACAGCGGGACAGCTAGCTCAGGCTTTTCCTCAGCATGAAACCTTCTTCTGCCAGGGGGGAGACTGGAGAAGCTAGCCTAGTGCCTTGCCTTTATTATTTTGCACTTGAGTTCCTTCAGTAAAGAAGCACACTGGTTTACAGCAGACCCTGATTCTCTGGACTTATTTCCCATTGGAGTACATCACACTTTATCATCCCTTTCAGAGAACAGCAAAGTGTGGTGACACCTCGATGGTGTCTGGGGGGTCCCAGCAGGGGCGGATTGGGAGCTTAAAGTGGCCCTGGAAAAAAATACTAAAAGTGGCCCTGGTTTTGTAGTCTGGTCCAAACTGATGGAAGGCAGGGCCAGCAATACCATATCATGGCACAACAGAGTCAAATACCACAGCCCGTCACAAAATACTGGCCAGCAGCACAAAATACATCCCCAAAAACTTCCACTTGTTGGCAATTAGGAGGGCCCAGATGGCCCCCTGGGCACCGGCCCACCGGGAAATTTCCCTGTAAGGTCTATGGCCAATCCGGCCCTGGGTTCCAGGGTAGCATTGGGGCCACCCCAAACCTGGCCACTGCACAGTGGGTCAGAGAAAACCGACTGAAGCATATTGAAGGTTGGTCCGTTTTACAGGCACAGATGCTGTGCTATTCTCTGTGAAAAACGCATGGAAATTGATGACCTTATGCTGAAAAAGCGCCAGAAAGCGCAGAAAATACTGAAGCACCCGTGAGAGAAAAATATAACACTGACAGAACTCACCCAAATTTAAAATCGCTGGTGTGCCTGAGCCCTTCTAGCGCACGGTGTGACAGCAGCCCTCTGAAGTTGTGCTCGGTGAGGCTGTAACGTCCGTCTATGGATTGCAGTTACTCATTATGTACACATAATTAGTCCTAATTATACGTTACTGATTCACAGATATAAATATCAAGGACGTAGCCTACAAGTGCTACATAATTAGAGGCACTTAACCTGCAGTGTGGAATGAACTCTATTTTGTGCTGAATGATTTCCATTTTAACACTGACTGTTCTACAACTGAAGCCGATTCTTCATGGCAGCGAGATCTCTTTTGCAGTTGTGCACACATAATGATACAGGTGCTTTGATGTACAGTATTACGTTTTTAATAGAGATTCGGGTTGCTTTAAAGAAGTTGCGATTTTAGCTATTCCCTGATATGTGAAAGTATAAAAGTGCTTATCCTATGAAAAGTATTCCTAAAATGCTTTTTTACATACATCTTGCTTTCTTGTAGCGCCCCCTGCTGGTTATTCTTCTGGTCCACCCTCTCCTGCAGTCAGTGGTGGACTAAAATGCTCAGTCCTGGTGTAGTGATCTCATATGATACATTTGATGCAGTCCAGACACCTTTCATTTATGCAACCCTATCTATAAATTCATAGAAACATATGACTATATCTCTGTCTAGGCAGTGGAGAAGGAAAATGTTGGGGTGTTACATGCAATATCTATCTCTGGGACTATTTTGTACGCAGGGGAGGAAGAGGTTAACAAGAACTAATTGGAGGGGATCCTGGGAGATGTAAGCGCTTGAAGAGCTGCTGCCCACCCACAGAAAGGGAAGAAAGTCTTCCAGATAAACAGTTCTGAGTAATGAAAGAGGTGTAAATCTTTGGGTTCACCCCTCTAAAGGGCATCTGTCAGTAGATTTGTACCTATGACACTGGCTGACCTGTTACATGTGCTTTTGGCAGCTGAAGGCATCTGTGTTCGTCCCATGTTCATATGTGCCCACATTGTTGAAAAAAAGAATTTTTAATATATGCAAATGAGCCTCTAGGAGCAACGGGGGTGTGGCTATTACACCTAGAGGCTCTGTTCTCTCTGCAACTGCCACACCCTCTGCACTTTGACAGGACAAGGCAGTGTAAACATCATCACACCTGGCCCTGTCAATCAAAGTGCAGAGGGCGTGGCAGTTTCAGTTCACTGCCTAAAATGACGGCCGAAGGGATGCTACTAGAAATGAAGGGGGAGTAACCGGTAAGGATAGGATGTTTTTTTAACATCACTTTCCATTGCCTTTTCCCCCTTTTTAAAAAAAGTCATACAGTCCCTTCAATGGTGAAGTGGCTGTGCATGGTGCAAGGTCATTCTCAGTTCTAAGGCCCAACTCATTTATCAACACGTGCAACAAAAAACTGACACACATTACACCAGAAATCTGGAGTAGATCTCTGCTCTGGCGTACGTGCAGTGCCCCAGTGGGCCACTTCTAAAAATGTAATTTGGTGCTGAAGGGTTAATACATTGTATCATACAATGTGTAATTCTACATGACAAGCAAATAGTTAACATCTGGCAGCCTTCCGGTATACAGTAGTTGCCAGGGTGATGTGCTGGCCATGCCCCTGTCTGGTTACTTTTTTCTAGTTTAGAGTGGAGTCAGGCTTGGGATGTGGAAGAAGCTACAGCTTGTGAGCCTGGCACATACTGATAAGAAGGAGAGAGAATTTTTCTCTGGGAAAAACACCATTCCTGTGAAGTGACAACTTGGCAGAGCAAAAGCAATTGTGCTAGGATTACCTCTGAGGGAGAGAGAACAGACATCAGAAGACTGTTTAGAATCACAAGGGACTGTGCGCAATGGCAAAGGTAATGCTTGTTTATGGCTATGGACTTTGCTGCTTGTGAAGAGGGTATATTGCCTCGGGCGCCCACCACAATATAATACAGGAATGGCCAACCTGCGGCTCTCCAGCTGTTGTAAAACTACAACTCCCACAATGCTTTGCTGTAGGCTGATAGCTGTAGGTAGTCTAGGCATGCTGGGAGTTGTAGTTTTGCAACAACTGGAGAGCCTCAGGTTGGCCATCCCTGATATAATAAATTTGGCTGTCTGTTTGAGGATCTGCGCCCTGCTGTGGGAACTACAATCCTGATTGTGAGAGCTTTGCATGCAAGTTCAATTTGGGAAGATTGCAAAGTGTATTGGGGAGACTCAGAGACTACTACTGCCATCATTGCTGCTGCTTATACACAACACATTGGTAAAAGAGACACACTATACATTGGTAAAAGAGACAGCTCTTTATCACTAAGCTGGGCCTGGTCATTGCCTCCACCATCTGTTGGCCCTCCTACCTTGCATCCTGCCAAGCATTCACCATCAAGGGCACCCCACCTAACACCAGGCTGCACTCCCGAATAGTTCAAGGAGTGTCCAAAGGGAAGAAAGGGGGAACCTTCCATTCACTGCATGGCCCAGGGAAAGCCATGGTCATCAAAGCCACCATAGCTACTACTATTCCTTCCATCCTCACTGCACATGGACAGCAGAAAATGTGACAAATTTATTAAGAAACATGTGCCTTTTCGTTGGATCTTCCTCCAGCTGAGTTTTTACTAAGACTGGCGTATGTAATGCTGGTCTTTAGTGAGTGACCTATATTTTGTCATTGTACTAAATGATCTAGGCAAAGTATGTACTGTTTATCTGGGTACTGTATCACACTAGTTATCTGGGATATGCATGTGACTTATTTAGATACTGTAATGAAATTGCATGGGGCACTGCATGGCAGCTGTATGGCACTATCAATTTTTGTGAGTTTCACTAGAGTGAGGATAAAACAAGCTGCTTCCCTGCTTTCCACTTTTGGCAAAGCAAGAAGTGTTCCCCTTGGTTGCTCTTCTAGGCTCTCAGGGGCTACTTATGGGTAGTGTACCTCTTGATGACAGCCATTGAGACCTAGTTGTTAGGGTATGTTGGGACCGGTGGTTACGTGAGGGCATTCACAAACAGCAAACAGGCTCCAGACGGCTCAGACAGATCTCCAGTAGAGAGGATTATTTGATCCTCTGACAAACACGACCAGCTCACTTGTTGTACAACATCCAACAACAGGTGGTACCTCACTACAACCACTGTCGCTGATTTCCAAGTGCTTAGCAGAAGGAAATTTTGTGTTATTGCATCCACTACATGTCCTGCCATTAACAGTTAGCCACCATTGCCTTCATTTGAAGTGATGTCGTGAGCGAGAAACCTGGACTGCTATGAACTGGAACTGTATTACCTTTAGCAACGAATCCAAGTTCTGTTTGTGATCCAACGACAGTCAGGTTTAACTATGGAGGCCTGGTGGGGAGCATTGGTGTGATGATCTGGGAAGCCATCGCATACGTTGTCACCCCTGATACGAGGGACACTAACAGGTTAGCAATGTGTGCAGGTAATACTGTGGCCACATGTGTTGTCTCTCATGGCAGGGCTCCCAGCTGGCAACACGGAACAAAGGTTTCCCAAGAATTGGTCATCAGATGGCAACACTTCCTTGGCCTCCCAGGTTGCTACATTTATGGGACCAGCTGGGCCTCCAGCTTCAGCAACCTGCAAGTGTGTAGGATCTACAGGCTCAGCTGTAATATCTGTGTGCAGGATACCATACAGAACCTGTATGCCTCCATACCCAATCGTATCTCATTCTGTCACCAGGTTATAGGCCTGTGATGACTAACCTCCGGCACTCCAGCGGTGATAAAACTACAGCTCCCAAGATGCACACTTGCTTGGCTGTTCTCAGAACTCCATAGAAATGAATGGAGCATGCTAGGAGTTGTAGTTTCACCACAGCTGGAGTGCTGGAGGTTAGCCATCACTGCTATAGGCCATATCTCATCTTGTATCCAGGCTAGAGGCTGTATCTCATCTTGTATCCAGGCTAGAGGCCATATCTAATCTTATATCCAGGCTAGAGGCCGTATCTCATCTTGTATCCAAGCTAGAGGCCGTATCTTATGTTGTATCCAGGCTAGAGGCCATATCTCATCTTGTATCCAGGCTAGAGGCCGTATCTCATCTTGTATCCAGGCTAGAGGCCGTATCTTATCTTGTATCCAGGCTAGAGGTGGTATCTCATCTTGTATCCAGGATGAAGGCCGTATCCCATCTTGTATCTAGGCTAGAGGCCATATCTCATCTTGTATCCAGGCTAGAGGGGTATCTCATCTTGTTTCCAAACTAGAGGCCATGTCTCATCTTGTATCCAGTTTAGAGGCTGTATCTCATCTTGTATCCAGGATAGAGGCTGTATCTAATCTTGTATCCAGGCTAGAGGCCGTATCTCATCTTGTATCTAGGCTAGAGGCCGTATCTTATCTTGTATCCAGGCTAGAAGCGGTATCTCATCTTGTATCCAGGCTAGAGGCTGTATCTCATCTTGTATCCAGGCTAGAGGCCGTATCTCATCTTGTATCTAGGCTAGAGGCCGTTTTTTATCTTGTATCCAGGCTAGAGGCTGTATGTCATCTTGTATCCAGGCTAGAGGCCATATCTCATCTTGTATCCAGGCTAGAGGACGTATCTCATCTTGTATCCAGGCTAGAGGCCGTATATTATCTTGTATCCAGGCTAGAGGTGGTATCTCATCTTGTATCCAGGATGAAGGCCGTATCCCATCTTGTATCCAGGCTAGAAGCCGTATCTCATCTTGTTTCCAAACTAGAGGCCATGTCTCATCTTGTATCCAGTCTAGAGGCTGTATCTCATCTTGTATCCAGTCTAGAGGCTGTATCTCATCTTGTATCCAGGCTAGAGGCCGTATCTCATCTTGTATCCAGGCTAGAGGCCGTATCTTATCTTGTATCCAGGCTAGAGGCTGTATGTCATCTTGTATCCAGGCTAGAGGCTGTATCTCATCTTTTATCAAGGATAGAGGCCGTATCTAATCTTGTATCCAGGCTAGAGGCTGTATCTCATCTTGTATCCAGGCTAGAGGCCGTATCTCATCTTGTATCCAGGCTAGAGGCTGTATCTTATCTTGTATTCAGGCTAGAGGCGGTATCTCATCTTGTATCCAGGCTAGAGGCCATATCTCATCTTGTATCCAGGCTAGAGGCCGTATCTTATCTTGTATCCAGGCTAGAGGCGGTATCTCATCTTGTATCCAGGCTAGAGGCCATATCTCATCTTGTATCCAGGCTAGAGGCCGTATCTCATCTTGTATCCAGGCTAGAGGCCGTATCTCATCTAGTATCCAGGCTAGAGGCCGTATCTCATCTTGTATCCAGGCTAGAGGCGGTATCTCGTCTTGTATCCAGGCTAGAGGCGGTATCTCATCTTGTATCCAGGCTAGAGGCGGTATCTCGTCTTGTATCCAGGCTAGAGGCGGTATCTCGTCTTGTATCCAGGCTAGAGGCGGCCCTACAGGGTCCTAGACCTTCTTTTCAGTTGTATAGTTTTCTCCAATAAACTTCTCCTTTCCTCTAATTTGTAATCACTTCCATACATCATCATTACATTCACATGTAGAAAGCTTCATTCCATTCCAACAACTCCTTTTTGTTGCTGTATTTTTTTTTTGAATGAGTTATATGAAAACCTATAACAAATAGCAATGCAAGACTATAAAACCACGTATGATTTACTCCATCATATCATGTCAATGGAAGTATTCTGCCATTAATTTGAGTCCTATTTCCTGTGATTGCATCATATATTCAGTAATGGATTTGCTGAATTTAAACACTTTCCATTTCCTATTATTTTAAACAGAGATACTAAACACATGTAATATTACAACAGTTTAATAAATGGACCCAGGAAGATACGAACATTTGTCTTCTCACCTCTAAACAAACGCATAAAGATTGCCACCGTGAAATGGGGCAGAAATATATTTATATAAAGAACTCGTCGGATAATATCAAAAGATCACTTGTCAACATATTTTTTAAAAAGTGAGGCTTTCGAGATGAGCCTTGCCTGACAACGGCAAGCAGAAAGAAAGAGAACACATGAAATAAAGCGGACTGCTTAATCACGGAGACAGGAAGGCACCAGAACAGATTGTGGCTTACAACAAACTTATGATTGTGATTTGTAGATTCATTTTTAGAAACAAAATTTTATCAAGTCAACTCTTCCAGATGGAGGAGACCAACAAGCAAGCAGCTCTAGGATCAGTATTTCACTTATCTGCATTATGAGTGGAGGTTTGGAAATGTTACCGTTTTTCATTACGTAAAACTTACCGGGTGATTTTTTTCATTTTTTACTCAGGTCTGGGTGATATCTGTGGAGGCTTTCAGTACAAGTCTTCAAGTTCCATGTAGGAGGCCAGAATAGAATTTATGTCATTGCCTGGTATCAAACCTCTGAACTTGGAGCATAAAGAAAGGGAGTAGAAGGAAAAAGGTTCTCAAGAAATAAGGAATCATTGACTGTCACCTCCCAAATCAGTTTAAAGGAAGCATACCACCATGTAGAGTAGGTGCCCCAAAACACAACCATACCTTTGTGGTGAAAAGCCAACCCTCTGAAATTGAGAAATGTGCTTTTTATTTTTAAGTAAGTAATGTTTTTAGTACACTTTGGGCAGGGCTGTACCATTGGGTGCACCTGGCTTCCTCTGTGTCATCGCTACCTGCTCTGAAATCTCAGGAGCTGTCAATCAAACAAGAGGGAGAGAAATGCTGGGCGGTGTTTGTAATGTCCCATGTCTCATGGTTTTATTCACTATCTAATTGCTGTTATTGCAGTGTGTTTGCTTGTTGAAAGTTTGTCCCTGCTATCTCCCTGTAGCTAGGCTCTGATGTAGTCAGCCCCTCCATCCTTCCTGTGCCTGGTTGCCATTTTTTGTGCAGTACTCCAGACCTGGGGTTATCTGCAATTTTATTGTATATAATTTGCGTTGTTATGTATTTAATTTTATATGTTATCTGGCCATATCTTCCCGTAAGGTAATGGTTGGCAAATGTTGACAGGAACAGGTCTAACCAGCTTGTTCCTTCCCTCTTGGTAGGTGTGGGCAGGCCCTGCTTCCTGCTAGGAGGGGAAGTTCCTGTTGAGACACAGCAAGGAGAGGAAGCACACTGCAGAGCTCCTCCTACCTAAAAGGTTCTGTAGAGAAATCAACTTTATTTTGAAGCTCAAGTTGAGAGGACAGACAGCAGAGTGAACAGCTACATCCAGTATAAGAGCCACTGCTGTGAGGTGAGGGACTACAGTTAAGACATCCATCACCTAGACTACTACTAGGCCAGTAATACACTAGTGCTAAGTTGCAGCCGTCCCATATGCCTCCATATTCTTATTGATGCCCTTTACGCTTAGTAAAAGAGACTGTCCTATGTTTAGTTCTGGCCTTATTCCTACCTTGCCACTGCACCAATCCCCAGGAAGAAACGGCTTGAGAGAGAAACGGTTTCATTTGTACTATTAACATCTCCTGTTGAACCCTGGCAAAAAAACAAAAACAAAAAAAAAAACCTCTTCCCCAAGTGTTTGTGAATAATTACAAAAATTCAATCTGGAAATAACCCTTATGTGGATTCTTCATACATACTTTGCAGTGAAGTTGAAAGCTGACAACCATTGCCATATTGTCTTCTGACCCTCACACGTTAAGCCTAGGTTGAGTAAGAACTGTGTTAGGCTGAGTTCACACTTCAGTTATTTGGTCAGTTATTGGGAGCCAAAACCAGGTTTGGGTCAAATATACAGAACAGGTGAATATCTTTCCATTACACCTGATCTCTGAGTAGGCTTCACTACTGTTTTTTGCTCACAATAACTGATGGAAATAACTGTGTGTGAACTCAGCCTTACTAGTAGAGCATTGATGTACAAAATGGACTGGCTTCGCCCCTGGGTGCATCGTAAACCTTATTTGCATAAAACAAAGCATTTTTTCTTAGTATTAAGGCCTTTTGTAGAACAGCCACACAGATGTGGACAGCACACGGATGATATTCACGTGCTGTCCACATTATTTGTGGACACATAGAACCAAATGGGTCCACGTACAATCATTAGAAAATGCGGATTGGATGTGGACCAGAACTACAGTTGTGTACATGAGGCCTAAGTGGAGTGGATTTTCAAGAAAGGTATGGTTTTGGAGGCACATACTCTACATGGCCGCATGCTTTCTTTGAAACTGATTTCGGAGGAGCTAGAATCCCTTTAATGAAGGCCAACAACACCAAGTTTCTGCATTTTATAGCAGCAGGTAATTTTCACCAAAAATGTAAAAAATGTAATTAAAGGCATTGTCTACATAATTTACAAAACTCATTTTCCTGTACTCTGTTTCTGAATTCTGAGTTAACACAGTGGAATCACATATTCAAAGGAGGGTAAAGAGAGATTACATGAGTGTCTCTCGACCTGGAGGACCTCTCCTGTCCTACATTACAAAGACAACCCTATGATTTGAATGGTCACTGTGTAATGCTTCTTTTCTCCTGTGGTGGTGCTGCAGGAAATCTGAACATTTACTGCCAGGTTTACTGAAAGATGACAACTGATCATCAGAGGTCCAAACAGATGAACTCTTTGGGGAGAATTTATCATGAGGTGAATGTTTGGGTAGGTCTTTGTTGGCATATTTTTAGCCTAAGTTATCAAATGTTTATTACATTTGACTAAACTTTAAACCAAATATAGAAATACTACTCCAGTTTTTGCATGCTACCTGCCTACTGGATTCCAAGGCACCAGAGATCCAATTAAATTCCCATGTTTATTTGTTATGTCAATTAAAAGGCACGTTTCGGCTGCACGGGGCCTTTTTCTAGTCAAGATGAAAGAATGACTTGAGAAACGCCCTGTGTGGCTGAAACGTCTCACTTATAACTTAAAAGGGTTGTGCAGTGGCTTAATATTGATGACCTATCCTCAGGTTAGGTCATCAACATCAGATTAGTGGGGGCCTGACTCCTGGCACCCACATCGATTAGCTGTTTGAATGGGATGGAGCAGCTATAATTACACAGCGTTGCAAAGTAGAGGAAGCAGTGTGTTTACGTGAGCGTTGCAACCTCTTCAAACTGCTGATCGACAGGGGTGCCGGAGTTCCAACCCTAACTGATCTGATGTTGACCTATCCTGAAAAGAGGTCATCAATGTTAAAGGATCATTGAGTTTTCGTAAATAGAGACATAAATATGATTGTGGAGCTCTGAGTGCTGAGACCCTCACCGATCACTAGAATGAGGAGAGAGAAGTGCACACATACCACGCCCTCTCTCCTAGCTGCCTGAGATGGGCTCGATCCCATCCTCTGCAGCGAGGGGAGAGAGTGTGATATGCATGCACTTCTCTCTCTTCATTCTAGAGATCGGTGAGGGTCTCAGCACTCAGACAAGACACACACTATTCACAATAAGTGATGGTCTCTGTTCACTTTGTCCCCCTCCCTGCACATTGACCTCTGCACAGGTCACAGAGCATGCCCACAACACTTTCCCAAGGAACTTCTCTCTATTGTGCCTATATTCCATGAGGCTTCTGTAAAGCATATCTCTAAATGCTGCTCAGGCAAGATGGCCACCCCCAAAATCATGTACAGAAAGTAGAATAAAACGATTTTCACTATCTGGTTTTAATTAGTAAAAAAATATTTGTGACACATTACTCGTAAAGGTTTTTTTTTTTTTTTTTTTAATGCACAAGTTAGTGTGTCAATGATCTGGTATCACTAAGGCTACTTTCACACTAGCCTTTACTACGGATCCGGCGGGTGAAGGGACCTGCCGGATCCGTAGTGATAATACAACCTTGTGGATCCGTAATGAACGGATCCGGTTGTATTATCTTTAAACATTGCTGGAACGGATCCGTCATGATCTCCATTGAAAGTCAATGGAGGACGGATCCGTTTACTAGTGTGTCACACTGAACGGATCCGTTCCCATTGACTTGCATTTGGGTCACGATGGATCCGTCTTGGTGCAGATGCCCACATCGCTGGGATGGATCCGTCATGAACTCCATTGAAAATCAATGGAGGACGGATCCATTTACTATTGTGTCACACCGAACGGATCCGTCCCCATTGACTTGCATTAGGGGTCATGACAGATGCGGTTTGCTCTCCGGTCTGGAGACGGAACGGAATGCTTTTAGGAGCATTCCGTTGTCTTCAGTTCAGTTTTGTCCCCATTGACAATGAACGGGGACAAAACTGAAGCGCTTTTTTTCCAGTATTGAGCCCCTATGACGGAACTCAATACTGGAAAAAGTAAACGCAAGTGTGAAAGTAGCCTTACCCGTTATTTAATACTTTTTAGCTCCCCTCCATCAGGGAACTGCTATGATTAATGACTCCACCTCACTAACAGTGTCTACTCTAGTCTGTCCTTTATACTACAGCTCTGCTTGTTTAGATTGCCTGCTCTGTATATGCACAAGGCCACCTTTATAGTAAGTACCAAATCATTATGAACTGCAAGCATCTGAATCAGCAGTGAGAAAGAATCTTATCAGCCAACTGAGGAAATGTGCCCCAATTAGGGCAAATCGAAATTTATTACCTATTATTATTTACATTTTTGCTGTGAATTTTATAATAATAAATTTATCAAACTTAACATCAGTAAATAATGACACGTGTTCTCATAGTTGAGATTCATTTCGGCACACCATATTGACTCTTTATTTGGCGAGGGTCTTAGTCCGAGCACTAAATCAATTACTCATTTATTTACAATTAAATCATTGATCTTATCCCTAATCAATCAACCCAGATGCCCATTCAGTTCTGCTTCTAACTTTTACTGTAGTGACATTTGTTTTTGCTGATAAGCCTGGACGTTTATCGTGGTATTAAATTGTCTCCAACCAAGAAGTGCCTCTGCCTTTGGCAGTTTGATAAAATCTCAGATCATCGACCATGTTATTTATGATGAGGGGGAGATTTTTCCTTTTTTGAGATCTCTGGTACTATCTTCTACTTCTGCTGGAATAATGTGAGGTGGACTTGATGAAGAGTTGGCCAATGGTTCTTCATGAATGTTATCTGTCATAGCTTTTGAGTAGAGTTGAGCAAATCTATTCGCCGCTTTGTAGATTTAATACGAATCTACCAATTTTCCACTCCGAAGCGAATCCGGATTTTTTCAGATTCGCTCTGTTCGATTTGAAAATGTTCTTAAAGCTTTATACGCATACACTATGTACTTGTCCGATTATTTGTACGCTAATGCTACGTATAAGTTACTTTATACGCTGACGCGTAAAAATTCAAGTAATTAGCAAACTTTTACTGTAAGCTTGTTATTCGTGAGGAAATAGGCGGCAAAAAACTCGGGAAGAAAGCGGTCACCTGACCTAGTAGGATGGGCTTGCTCTGATTGGCTCATAGGCTCGGTAAGCCAGTGACATCAGTTGTGCTGAGACTGCTGAGACGAGCAGAAGCACTGTCTGTGAAGTTCTGAAGTTTCTGAACTGAATTGGGGTGTAATTGTTCTGGGCATCCATAATACATATCAGGGCTAGTGCAGAGCCAGTGCAGGGAAAGTGCAGAACCACTGCAGGGCTAGTAATTAATCAGGCAAGGAGAGAGACAGGGAGAGAGACAGGGAGAGAGACAGGGAGAGAGACAAAGACCAGCTGCAGGGCCACAGTCAAGTGAAAACGTCTGGCATGAAAAAGCAAAAGGGGTCCAGTTCCAGCCAGACCTCGAGCGCCAAAAAAAAAGGAGAAGGTGGCACAGGGCAGCAGTGCCAAAGGACCTGTAGCGGGAGCTTCTACTTGTAGAATTCGTAATACTTGGCCACTGTTCCACCAGGCTAACTCACAAAGGAGCAAAATTGTAGTGGAGGAGGAAAGAGATGAGGTAGTGGAGTGGATGGCACACTCATCTCATTCACAGCTGGATGATCTGTTGTCATCTGCTGATACAGTATCATGTAGCCAGGGGTCAGACTCAGAGCGTTCCTCCTGCTCCACCATTCCGCTTCGGCAAAGCCTAGCGTCATGCATGCCTGCGTATTACGCAATTGCTAGACAATAGTACGCTGAGGATTTGTGCGCAATCTCGTACGTGTTCACATAAGTAGCACACCTTTAACAATTCAGCAGCTTTGGCCGAATAGATTCGTATGAATTCGTACGAATCTCTTGACAAATTTGACAAACATTCGGCAAAGCGAATTTTGGATGATTTGCTCATCTCTACTTTTGAGATGGAACTTCTCGTACAGCTCCCGGTAGCTTCTTACTATATCTCTTTAGGAGGAAGTATGAAGTCCCCCCCAAAATTGGAAATTTCTTATTAATGTGTCGTTCCGGGTTAAATAACAAAAATTCACATTGGTAAGTGGGGAGCGAATGCAGTACAGCACACCTAGGGTATGTGCAATTATACTTATACATATATGTACGGTAATATAATGTTATATATATTTGATTTTTATTTTTTATTTTAATTCTATGTACATCAACAGTGATAAGGTATGGTACGCATTAGGGATGGAACTTACCATCCCATTTCTCCACTCTTTGTAGGAGTGGGCTGGTCCTATTTCCTGCCAGGAGGGGAAGTTCTAGAGAGGTCTAGAGAGAACTAGCTAGGCTAGTGAGAAGTGAGGAAGCACAAACATCTGCTCCAAGGGTCTTTTAGGGCCACAGAATCAGCTCAACTGTGAGGAACACTGCTCCATGGAGACTGAAGTCCAAGACTGTGGATATTCTTCACAGCTATGGAGCTACATTCAGCTGTATGACCAGCGACTCAAGTTTCACAGATCCTGGTGCAGGGAGGGGAAAACATGTTCAGACACCCATCAACATAGCACTAGTGTTGAGCGAGCATGCTCGGCCGAACTTGCTATTTGGCCGAGCATGCCTACGCTCGGGTCCGCTCGGTGTTCAGTCGAACACCGCGTGTGCTCGAGTGCGATGCTCGAGTATGCTAATGCGTACGAATTTGTATGCTAATGTTACGCATTGTACGCCAATGTGTACGAATTCAGTTAATTAGCGTACTTTAATGAGTGAAAGAGGAGAATTTGCGATTCTGACCTTTTCCTATGAACCCGACACCATCCCCTCATCCGAGCAGGGGGTGCCTGGTCTTCTCCCATTGACTTACATTGTGCTCGGGTGCTCTGTAGAGAACTCGAGCATCACCAAGTGTTCTACCAGAGTACCCTACCAATGTGTGCTCTGTGGGAAATATTGACTTCAGGTGCACCCCCTCCTCACTGTGCACAGCCCAGGGAGTGCAGAAGCAGGACAGGCACCACGGTGAGTAACGCCACCATCCTCACACTGCAACCACTCCTATCCTCTCCCCTCATAACTCTCATGTCTACTCCTAGAAAACCTGTTTAAACACGTTGAAGGGAATTTGTTCTACTGATCAGAGCAGTTCTCAGGGTTGGATGGCTTATCCTTAGGATAGGCCATCATTCAGCATGTTTGGAACAATCGTCAAAAAGTGGACTGAATCAGCTTTTTTTGGCCATCTAGTATATGACCAAGTTTTTTTGTGGTGTGATTCTAGGCCTTTGTTGTTATGGCTCTATAAGAAGGCAATGCACCTTGAGTCATTATTTGCCCACTTTCTCCTGTAGAATCTGATTTCCGTAATCTAGAGGTGACCTGCGCTCTCCTTTGAGGTCTTGTTTATAGTGACACCCATTTCAAGCACCGACCAGGCAGATCTTTACTCGAAACAGACCATTAATTGATAACACTTAATTAATCTACACTGGAAAAGATCATGGCGAGATTGTGTAGCGAGAAACGCTACATGTATTGACTTTTGTTCTTCCAATTATGTCCATGGACAGAATAGCCTCTTGGTGTAAAATTTAACCTTTGGATCATTCAGTTCCTGGGGAGCTGACCTGAAAAAAAACCTTGACCCATTTTGTCCTATAAACTGTTTTACAGATCTGTAATGATTCTGTTGTGGGCCCATAGTTGCCTTGTGCAATTTAATTACATGAGATGCACAAAGGAGCTTCTTTAAAGAACACAAATATTCACAAATTGCAATAGGGCAATTCATGTAATTAAAGGGGTTTTCCAAGTGTTTTTTTTACTTGTGACCTATTCTCTGGTCATCAGTTTCTGATTGGAGGGACCCCCACCGATCAGATACCGATGACCTATCGAGAAAATGGGTCATCAGTAAAAAAACACATGGAAATCCCCTTTAAAAAAAGTCCTCTATCCTCAGGGGTGTAGCTACAGGAAGTGTAGAGGTAGAGGTCACACCCAGGAACTGGTACCTAAGGCTCCTCTGCCATACAGGAAGACACCAGTTTTATAAATGGCACATTGCAGGTGTGAGCTCTATTACAGATTTTACCTTGGGGCCCAGGAGCTTTAATGGACACCCGTGTCTTTCTTCTTTTCTCGTTGAATTCTTGTCAAAGGAAATATTTTGGGTGGATTTATGATTTTATTAAAACTTTATTGATTCAAGTTCAGCTGTTTGAACTCATTTCCTGAACAAGGAGGAGCTCGCTGAAAACTGCCATTGCCATCCCTGTTACCCAAAGGGGTTTTCCATCTTCATTTCCCATCTATTTCCCATGGGTTGTCCCATCTTCCCCTCTCATTTCTCCCTTGTAGGAAGTCACAGGAAGTGAACACTGGCATAATATGTGCATTGTAGTTCTCACCCATCAGGGATGTTTTCAGGTTAAAGGGGAACTATCGACTGTTAAAAAACTACAAAAAAATCAAGTCACCCTAAGGTCTTTCCTGTTTTAGGGTATATAGAGTAAAAGTAAAATAAAAGTAAAAATAAAGTAAAATAACTAGTAACATAAAAACACAAGTATTAGAAAAAATAAAAGTCATATGCTTAAAAAAAAACTAACTGCCAATTATAGACGAAGATCTGCCTCCGACACTTATTTCAAAGGCTTTTATATGACTTAAAGAAGAACTCCCGCCAAAAATGTATTGTCTGACCTGTTAGAAAGGTACATGATGTAATCTGTAGTGAATGTAATTTTCTAACATTTGTGAGTTATAACCTCCCTTATACTTCTCAGCTGTGTCATGTGACCAGCAGTCAGACTCTCCAACTGACACAGCATCTTATGTGTGGACAGGTAGTCAGTTTCTCTATGTATTCCTATGGGAGCCTCACACTCAGTCTCAAAGGAATGAATGGAGAAGTAACTGACTTCCTGTTCTGTGTCAGTTGGAGAGTTGGTCACATGACATCACTTTTTAGTAGGTCAGAGAATAAACATTTTGCCAGGAGTTCTACTTTAAAAAATATTTAAGGGTAAATTTAGGAATCAGTGTCATGTATCATAATTGTGTTTCAACACAGCCTCATTTAGCAAGGGCCCGAGGCTTAGCATGAAACAGGCGCAGTTTTGAGAAACATGGCATAGCTTAAAGATCACCTTAATCAGTTCCCACTGGTCCCTGAATCATTGTAGTTCTTTTTTTTTTTTTTAAATCTGTCCCCCTTTTCTGTAGTTACGTCCCCAATACTTTTTGGCCCTCTATATACTTATAGAGAGCGATGGTCCTCATGGGCGTAGACCAGCTTTCTGCTCCATGGGCGGCATCCACATTATTGCTCTAAAGCTGTCCGATTACAGCATGATCTTGTGAGGTGTAATTAATCTCGAGAGACCAAGCTGTGGGAAGACCAGCTCACGCTCCTCCAATTTGAATGCCCCTGAACTCTAGAACCTGGTCTTCCCATAATCTGGTCTTGCGAGGTCAGCCAGAGCTCATGAAATCACACTGTGCTTCTGCATCTCCTCCATGATTGGACAGCAATAAAGGAATGGTGTGGACTTTGCTCTGGAGCAGAGAGTTGGTCTACTTCCCTTAGGTCCTTCGTGCTCTATTAGCATGTAGAGCAGCAAAAGGTATTGGGGAACATAATTATAGAATGGTTATAGATGGCAGGTCCTCTTAAAAATGTGAAAAAATGTGTCAAAATTGGGCCAAAATTTTTGACCCAAAGTAAGCAACCAATTAGTATTTTAAAGTAAGTCAAAAGTCTCTGAACCATATTTATCCTACAGGTGGACGATGGGGTGGACTGGGAACTTAAAGAGGCCCCGGGGGAAAAAAAACTAAAAGTGGTACCCTGTTCTAGTCCAAATTGTAAGAACGTGGGACAACACAAGCCACAAGTAGGCAGGGACAACAGAATACCAGCAATACCATAAAGCAGCACATATTATGGCCCAGCAGAACCACAGTGCAGCATAAAATACATACTGAGGATGGTGATCCAGTTGAGTTCATGAGGGCATCTTATTGCTGGCCAGGTACTTAAGTACCTGATACTCCTAACATTAGTTAATAGAGAACTGAGAACATCAGCTTGTTTTGTATCTGGCCAGCGTCTGTGAGGAGGACTCGGGCAGCCCCCTGGTCATCGGCCCACCTGGAAATTTCCCAGTAGGGTCCATGGGCAGTCCACCCCTGGGTGGAGCCACTGTATTGAATTTAGTGTATTTTAGACTGTCTAGTCTATTGTCCAACTAAAATTAAAATTAGTTAATTTGCCCCATTATCATGAATTTTTTTAAGCATTCAGGGGGCCATTTACTAACCAGAAATACGCCTATATTAGGCATTTTTCTGGTGCAGATTATGGTGCAAAGGTCCTTTGCACTGTAATCCATGACTTTTTCCTGCTCACACCAGGTCTTAAAAAAGGGGTGTGGCATGTGCGGTGAAGGGGAGGGGCCGGCAGGTCCGTCTCATTTACCCTTTTCTATGCTTGTTTTAGGTGTAGAAAAAGGTCTAAATGTAAGACAGCTAGGAAGCTGTCTTACATTTAGTTGCGGGTCCCTACAAAGTTATGTAGGGGCCGCAAACCTCTTCATAACTCCGGCGGATCCACCTCCAGCTATAGGGGATATTAAGACTGGCGTCTAAAATATCAGTCTTAATAAATGACCCCCTAAATGCCCAATATTTTTGAAATAAAAAAGTGCAAAAATTAAAAAAGTTATAGCCATTTAACCAGTTCATGTGAAAACAACTAAGGCTAGTTTCACACTAGCGTTACTATGGATCCGGCGGGTGAAGGGGCCCGCAGGATCCGTAGTGATAATACAACCTTGTGGATCCGTAATGAACGAATCTGGTTGTATTATCTTAAACATCTTTTAAACGGATCCGGAATTAACTCCATTGAAAGTCAATGGTTGACAGATCCGTTTACTAGTGTGTCACAGCAAACGGATCCGTCCCCATTGACTTGCATTGGGGGTCATTCCGGATCCATCTTGGTGCGGATACCCAGTACGGAGAGCAAACCACAGCATGTTGCGGTTTGCTCTATGGTCTGAAGACGGAACGGAATGCTTTCAGGAACATTCCGTTGTCTTCAGTTCAGTTTTGTCCCCATTGACAATGATCGGGGACAAAACTGAAGCGTTTTATTCCGGTATTGAGCCCCTATGACGGAGCTCTATACCAGAATAAAACAACGCTAGTGTGAAAGTAGCCTCACAAAAACTCTTTTTGGTCCTTCAGGCCCACAATAGCTTGGTTTTAATGGCACTCATTCTACAATTTTACAAAGTTGACGATCCCAATCAGGGTTCTAGATTAAAACCGTATAGGGTCGAATGTAAAACTGCTTCATGTCATCTCTACCATCCCCCGCATAACATCCTATTTATGTGTAGTGCTCTGGAAGAAATGAATTCTAAAATCAATTACAGAATTAGAGATGTGGTAATAAGTGAGGAGAGAGCTAATCTGCCGCGGGTCAGGAACGTAACCTTCATGTAATTCAGCTTTTATTAGAGTAGGGTCTATTATTGGAGAGAATTACACAAACAATGACAGTGGGTGGACTCAGCAAGAAATTACAAATGAGGGTCTCTCCGAGATAAGAGAGGCTGTTTGCTGGTTCTGGAGAGATAGCAGGAGCCCATAATGTATGTAAATTGATAGGGTCAAGTTGCTTTATGTGAGTGTAGTATGCTGCGCAAGCATAAAACCTTGTTTTATAGGCAGTGGATGACCGGATGAACTCCAGAATGAGGAGCCACGGGGTTAAATATATTATCATTATGTCTACTTTTATGTTTATTATGTATTATTTTATATTGGGCATTAAGGTCCCTTCAACCTTCAAGAAAGAAAGAAAGCTCTTTGGACAGCACATGTAGGGCATATTTACTAATCCTGTCTAAAATGTAGACAGTCTAACGAGCCAAAAAGTTACATTTATCACAGTGGGTTTAGATGGATTTTGTCTCAATTTTTCCCGCCAATTTTAGATCAAATTTGGTGCAAAATGTCTGATCAAATGTCTACAGTCACGTCCCTTTCCTGCTAGGCCACAACCCCTTTGCACAAGGTGCAGTAGATTTTTCTAAAAACTAGATGTGACATATTGCAACAAATTAAGACCCATTTTGTGACCAGGTGAATGCACAATCAGATTAGTAAATGTGGGCTGTAGGGTTTTTCTGGGTTTGTGATGCTCGACCTGTTTGCTTATGGCAGCAGTCCTGGCACTGAAAACCATGTCTTAACGGGAAGGTCTGTAATTTTAGTCTCACTAATTACACACAAGTCCTAAAAAAAGAAATAATTGGCCAAATTTACTAATGTGATTGTGCTTAGACCCTGATGTAAAATTCTCGGAACTTTGGCACAATTTGGGGCATTTTTGGAATATTTTATCTATCTATCTCTATATATCATCTATCTCTCATCTATCTATCTATCTATCTATCTATAAAGAAAAAAGAAAAAAAGAGGCAGCACTCTCCAGTTAAAAAGTGAAAAAAGTGGTAGTCTTTATTTACCCATGTGGGATTGCGACGTTTCGGCCCAGACTGAGCCTTTTTCAAGCTTGAAAAAGGCTCAGTCTGGGCCGAAATGTCGCAATCCCACATGGGTAAATAAAGACTACCACTTTTTCACTTTTTAACTGGAGAGTGCTGCCTCTTTTTTTTCTTTTTTTTTTCTTTTTGTATACTTGGACCTTGGTCTGGTCTGTTTGGCGTGCACCTCTGTTTTCCCTTATCCAGTGCTGCCGGGACTTGTTTTTTGTTTCATATCTATCTATCTATCTTTAGGGATCAAGGGAAAGGTAGTGTATACGGAAAACATTGCCTCGGGAACCAAATGAATACTGTATCTATCTATCTATCTATCTATCTATCTATCTATCTATCTATCTATCTATCTATCTATCTCATATTTATCTATCCATCTACCTACCTACCTGACTATTACTATCTATTCATTATCCATCTATTTATCTTCCTACCTACAGTCATGGCCAAAAGTTTTGAGAATGATACAAATATTAATTTTTACAAAGTCTACTGCTTCAGTTTTTATAATAGCAATTTGCATATACTCCAGAATGTTATAAAGAGTGATCAGCTTAACAGCAATTACTTGCAAAGTCAATATTTGCCTAGAAAATGAACTTTATCCCCCAAAACACATTTCAACATCATTGCAGCCCTGCCTTAAAAGGACCAGCTAACATCGTTTCAGTGATTGCTCCATTAACACAGGTGTGGGTGTTGATGAGGACAGGGCTGGAGATCAATCTGTCATGATTAAGTAAGAATGACACCACTGGACACTTTAAAAGGAGGCTGGTGCTTGGCATCATTGTTTCTCTTCTGTTAACCATGGTTATCTCTAAAGAAACACGTGCAGTCATCATTGCACTGCACAAAAATGGCCTAACAGGGAAGAGTATCGCAGCTAGAAAGATTGCACCTCAGTCAACAATCTATCGCATCATCAAGAACTTCAAGGAGAGAGGTTCCATTGTTGCCAAAAAGGCTCCAGGGCGCCCAAGAAAGACCAGCAAGCGCCAGGACCGTCTCTTAAAAGTGTTTCAGCTGCGGGATCGGGCTACCAGCAGTGCAGAGCTTGCTCAGGAATGGCAGCAGGTAGGTGTGAGTGCATCTGCACGCATTGTGAGGCGGAGACTCTTGGAGCAAGGCCTGGTCTCAAGGAGGGCAGCAAAGAAGCCACTTCTCTCCAGAAAAAACATCAGGGACAGACTGATATTCTGCAAAAGGTACAGGGAGTGGACTGCTGAGGACTGGGGTAAAGTCATTTTCTCTGATGAATCCCCTTTTTGATTGTTTGGGACATCTGGAAAACAGCTTATTCGGAGAAGACGAGGTGAGCGCTACCACCAGTCTTGTCTCATGCCAACTGTAAAGCATCCTGAAACCATTCATGTGTGGGGTTGCTTCTCAGCCAAGGGAATCGGCTCTCTCACAGTCTTGCCTAAAAACACAGCCATGAATAAAGAATGGTACCAGAATGTCCTCTGGGAGCAACTTCTCCCAACCGTCCAAGAGCAGTTTGGCGATCAACAATGCCTTTTCCAGCATGATGGAGCACCTTGCCATAAAGCAAAGGTGATAACTAAATGGCTCAGGGAACAAAACATAGAGATTTTGGGTCCATGGCCTGGAAACTCCCCAGATCTTAATCCCATTGAGAACTTGTGGTCAATCATCAAGAGACGGGTGGACAAACAAAAACCTACAAATTCTGACAAAATGCAAGCATTGATTGTGCAAGAATGGACTGCTATCAGTCAGGATTTGGTCCAGAAGTTGATTGAGAGCATGCCAGGGAGAATTGCAGAGGTCCTGAAGAAGAAGGGTCAACACTGCAAATATTGACTTGCTGCATTAACTCATTCTAACTGTCAATATAAGCTTTTGTTACTCATAATATGATTGCAATTATATTTCTGTATGTGATAAAAACATCTGACAAACACACATAAAAACCAGAGGGCAGCAGATCATGTGAAAATATAATATTTGTGTCATTCTCAAAACTTTTGGCCATGACTGTATATCTATCCACCTCTATCAATCTATTATCTATCTTATATCTATTTATCTTATCTTATCTATCTATCTATCTATCTATCTATCTATCTATCTATCTATCTATTATCTATCTATCTATCTATCTATCTATCTATCTATCTATCTATCTATCTATTCTTTCTTTTCCTCATGGTTGATATGACTCTAATATGCTTCAACAAAACTGTATAAAGTTTAGAACTTTCCATAAAGACATTTAATTTTACCCGATACCATCTTGTCTCATAGAACAGGATTCTGAAATCATGATTTAATGATATTCATGAATGCCGTAACAATCAATATCTATTATGAATGTCGAGAGGTTTCCTTTTCATCATCCATTATACTGCATAAAACACCTTTTCAGTGAAGAGTGTGCCTCCCGGCTCGGCGTATTGGTGTATCGGGGGCTCCGACAGACCCATTCAGCCCCAGTCTTGCTGATATGTTGTGGAGATTCGGGAGGAAAGAATTGCAAGAGATGCAATTTAATCCAAAAGTCATTACCTAAATGCTGATACAGGATAGGGATTACCACCAATGTAAATTAGATATGAGAAAGCCAATGGATTATAGAAGGCTCTTTTCTTCAGTATGACTTCAGCAAATAGGCTGAGATAAGGAAATCTTTGTAATTACATAGAGCGACACTGGTAAATTCCCTTTTTTAAGGAGCGAGGTATTGGAATAAGGAAAGGAAAACACATGTATGGTCTCCTGATCAGAATGAAATCATTTCATAGGGAAACGCGGGCGGTAACACAAGGGAGAAGACTCTCTGTGCGTCTCATTGTGGTTTCTATCGTTCCATCACTTTTGGTAATATCATTTCAAAATTAAATTTTATGGTCCATTACATAGCAGCTGAAACACTTTTCTAATGGAATCTTAAGTGGAACTGACTTGCTTTGCGTGGGGTTTGTCTCTCCGTTAAGATGTTATTTAGCGCCAATTATCAGATAATGAACTTTAAGAAATTAAATTTTAAATATTCTCGTGTCAAAAATTTCTACGTGTCTCGTCGATGGGAATGGAGACTGTAAATTAAAAGTTGCTACCAGCGAAACCTAAGTAGATATTAAATTGTTACATCCAAAGTGAAGCTCGTTAAGGGCCGGGAACGAGATGGTAATAAAATGGTGAGATTAAACATGTAATTTAACGGTATCAATTAACATGGCCGCTAACAGGGCTCTCACAGAAGGTAAGTGATAGATATAAAGAGGGAGCATCTAATAGGCAGGGCAATGGTAGAAGCTCGTAGGCCAGCCTTTTACCATCTAAAAATATGCAAAGCGGCATCTCCAAGGGAAAAAGACTTCTCCAAAAGGTGATGGTAGCGAGATGGTTTTCTTTCCCTAGGAGATACCTCTTTGCATATTATTTTCACATGGAGCACTGGTACTAAGTTGCTATACACAGCTGGTCTCCTTAAGGAGAGCCAGAACCTCCCATAAGCAGTATCTAAAAATGAACACTTTCTAGGTTTACTGATTATTACATTCAGAGGTTTTTGGGGTTTTTTGTTCTTTTTTTAGCAAGAACCTTGAAATAAGAATCTAAGGAGAATGAACTGTGTGTCCTCTCTTTGAAGCCTAAGGACTGTCAATGGATTCTTTCCAGTTGCCCATTACTTAAAATTGACGACACGGACATTGAAGGACTACGCAGATTGAATATGCTATCTGCATATGTATATATGTTTTGTGTTGCACTGTATATTATGTTATACTGTTATATTATATTGTATTTTGCAGGTCTTCAAGCTTTGTTGCACCATTGTGTGTGCGATGCTATGACTGTGTGAAGGAATGAGAATCTTCTAGATGACAGTTCCTGGAGAGATACTGGTTAGGCCAAGGGAGAGCCTGGTGTTGGCATGGAGACAGAGCATGATGATGCAGATGTGCTGTGCCACCATGCTGTCCAAAGGTGATAATGGGGGGTTTGAGAAGAGTTTGGACTAACCACTTGAGGTGCTACAATGGAGGTATGTGCATGTGATAGGCCAGGCTCTGGTTACCATCTGGGAAGAGGCGGAAAAGATTGGAGGCTGTGGCCCATGAGGTTGTGAACCAGAGGCTAGGAGTCATGGTGGGAGGCCTGTGCAGTGCTGTAGAACAGGATTGCCTACTTAGACTGAGCAAGTGTCTGAATGGAGAGAAGTATGGCTGATTTGGCAAGTGGGGGCATGTAACCATGATTAATGCAGTGGGTGGTGACGGTGACTAGTAGTGGTCTGTGGGCTGACAGAAGTAGACCTTGGAGAAAGAAGGCTTCTGTGTGGGCTGTCCCTGAAGCAATGGCAGCTGCAGCATATCATGAGTGCTTAGCTTTGTAGAGGCTACTGTGGCTGTTGGAATAGCTGGCCTGGTATGGGTATCAGTGTTGGGGTTCAAGGGGAATCCATACCTTTGCGGGCCATTGAGACAGGGATACAGTGTGGTCAGATTGTCCTGCAGGCCTGAGATGTGGTTTAGTAGTACAGTTCTGAACTAGACTGGGCTGAACAGAGTTAGATAGTTGGAGGAGTGGCATAGCAAGGGCTCCGGAGAGTCAAGGTCAAAGTGAGAAAGCTCCTTGATTGTCCGAGTGAGTGAATGTGGAATGGACTTGAAGAGTGGTCTGTGTGGTCTCAGTCAGACTTTCTACTGGACAGTATTCTGAGAGAAAATAAAGTGTGGACAGAACCCCAGAGATGCATGGCCCCCAACAAGAATGGTGCTTGGATGCGGTGATAAGTTCTCAGTCTATTTTGTGGTTCTAAGGGGCCCCATGACCTGTGACTATTATATTATTATTATATGTATTACTGATATCCCCTTATCTACCTTGTGGGCCCCTTCATGAACTAGAGCTAAGGGTGACTGCTACCATATGACCCTGTGACCCATATCATATCCCATAAATATGGCTGTCTTAAAAATGTCTCTATAAAGACATATAGAGATATCTAATTTGAAACATTTTTGAATAAAGACCAATGGACAAAGACATTTCAGTATGAATGTCAATTAAAACTGGCCTGAAAGATATTGGGGATTGGGACTCTGGTGAGTATTAGATTTTTTCTTTTTGTACTTGGCCACTTGGGACCATAGGGGGCAATATTAAGGGGGATTTGTAATACTGAGGGTATTACTAGGGGCACTACAGGGGACATTACGGGGACATGTTTAATACTGGGAGCATTACTGGGGTACTATTATAACTGGGGGCACAATAGGAACCATTATTGGTGGAGGCACTATAGGGGGCATTATTATTACCGGGGCACAATAGGCGGAATTATTATTGCTAAAGGCACAATACAGGGCATTTAAATACTTGGGGCACTATTGGAGGCATTATTATTACTGGGGGCACATTAGGGGAGCATTATTATTTCTAGAGGCAGTATAGTAAGCATTATTAATACTGGGGGCTTTATTGTTGCTGATGACATTTAGAATACTGGGGCACTTTGGAGGCATTAGTGATACTGGAGGAACAATATGGACATTATTATTGCTGGTGGTGCTATGGGGCATTAATAATACTCGGGGCATGATAGTGGGATTATTATTACTGAGGTCATTATAGGGGAATTATTACTGGGGGGCATGATAGGGTCTATTATTATTACTGGGGGGCTATATGGGCATTATTATTACTGATGGAACTATAGGGGAATTTTAGAGGGCATTATTACTACTGGGGGCACTACTTTTATGCATTATAGTATTTGGGGCTATTGGGGCTTTCACCAGGATAAAACTAGGGGCACAAGGATGGGGTGTTTGTCTTGAGAAGGTAGGAAGGATGGACAAGTTAAGAATCTAATATGTCTATGTAACAAACTCTGTTAGCTGAAAGAAGTTGTCATGGTGGTCTTGTCTGAATGGAGATGATGAGGAAAGAGAATATCTACATTGGAGGAAATGTCACTGGATGTAAGAGGAATGGTACGTAGTGCTGTATTCTCCTGTATGACCAGGAAACACACTGAAGTTTTGACTGGCTTGGTTCTGTGGCTCATGTCTCACCTCCTCAGCCCCCTCCTCCATATCGTAATTAAAAAACTAGAGGAGTGGAAGAACAGAATGTGCAAGCTGGCACTACAAAAGGGTAACTTCTGGGGAGACACTTTGTGCTGTTGGGCAGTATATTGTGCTGCACTGTGGTATTTGATTCTTCTGGGGCAGTATATTCTGTTGCACATCAGTGCATCAGTATTATTAATGGCCTATGGTAGCTAAGATTTGCACATTGGGTGACTTTGTTTTACAAATGCTATTGTGACATATTACATGGCCCTTGAATAACTCCATGGTAAAGTGATGCTGCCATACACACAACTAACCCCAAAGAATACTGTCAGATCAGTTTGTGGACAGTCACCCTCTGCCTTTTTTCTACTAACCAGAGGCAAAAAGAAGATGTTTGGATGACCGTCATCAGTAAATTTTTTTGTTCTATAAACCAATCTGTCCTTGGAAGTCTTTTCACTATCTATGCAATGAATTCAAATCAGCAGTTTATCTTGCCACATAAGAAAATTGTCCACTTAGCCAATCACTGTTCACGGTCGTGACCCAACTCAACCAGTGAACAGTCACTTCCTGTGTGTTTAGAGGAACCAGGAAGTAGAGACCATTAAGCCTTGGAACCATACGTCCCAACGTTTGTAATATGACTTGTGGGAGATGATACAGTGTGAAGCATGCTGCCAAATTTCTGTAAAGGCCACATCCATTTTGTGACTCATCATGCCCCTTTCCATGTCCCCCCTAGGAGCAGGTATGGGTGCCGGAGCTGGGTCTGATGATGGAACATCTTGGTGCCACATACATCTAAAGCTCTTCATGAGCTGTGCAGTATTTGCCAACTCTACTGAGAATCTGTGAGTCTCCCCTTTTTCCAGGAGGCTACCGGAGATTTCAGGAGAGTTGGGAACTACAATTGGAATGGGGTTGGGGATCAGTAAGGTGAGTATGGCTTATTTTATTATTTTACACCATTTGGAGGAGAATCCTAGGAGACCTAGGAGTGTCATACATAGAGATGAGCGAAGTTATGAAAACGTTGATTCGACTGCTTCACTGAATTTCAAAAAGAAATTCGCTTCATGGCGAATTACTTCATCATGAAGTGCATTTTTTGTAAGGAGCGGGCGCAATGACGGGGAATGGCGCAACACTTCAAATTAGGTCTTACAGGAGTTAATTGGTTAAAAAAAATATTCACCTTATCCATTTGTTTGCAAAAAGGCCACTTCTTGATTGAAGATCCCGCTCGAAATGTCATGCGGTATGTGATAACGTCATCACGCTGGCCGGAATGGTGACGTCATACCTCACCGCGCACAAGATTTTAAGATGTGGGGGATCTTCAATCAAGATGGCAGCGGCAGACTCTGCGTACTCAAATGGATGAGGTGAGTATGAACTGTTTTGTTTTTTTTTACCGCCATTTCAGGCAAAATTGATTCGCTACCACAAAACATTAAAACATTCGGCTCTGCGGCAAATCAAATTTTCCCTGAAGTCCACGTGGGATACTTTGATTCGCTCAACACTAGTCATACAAACATATTTTCAGGTCTATTGGAGCACTTTTCATTCTGGGAGATTCCATTTGGTCCTGTATCAAATTGGTCACCTGATTCGGCAGAATTGAATTTTGAACGTTTCGGTCATAGCTACACCTGACTGTACGTAAATCGTATGGAAAAAACAGTCGCCTGATCTTTGTACTGTAAAACTTCCTTTCTTTTCCAGGAGTAACTCTCTGTGGAACTGGCAATTTCCAAATATTTTGTTTCAGCCACTGTAACTGCGTGAGTAGATAGTAACTACATCATTTGTCATTCCCATTTTATACGTCTCTTCCAATATATAATTCTGCAGATTGTTTCTTAGGTTTTGCCTGGTGAGAAGAATATGTCCCTTCCTGTTTGAGATGAATGGCTGCGCATTGAGACAAATACAGTCGAAATCAGCTGATAAAATAAATAGGTTTCTGGATCAACAAAAGCTCTAACAAGTATAATATAAGTACGCTTTAGAGATTGTAGCTTCTTCTGTTATTTCTATACTATAGTATACAGTTCTGATCGGTTTGTATTTTAAATGCACCACTAGATAATTGGGTTGATACTTGAAGCTCTTGGGTTATTGGGAAACTACAACTCCCACCATGTCAATTGTATTATTATTAAATATGGAAGATAAAATGAATAAATCCACGGTGCAAAGTCTGTTCATTTAAAGAAGAACTCCCGACAAAAATTTTATTCCATGTCCTGCTAGAAATGTACATGATGTAATCTGTAGTGAATGTCATTTTCTTACCAGTGTCTGAATTTTTGACTTATATCATCCTGAAGTTTCTTATCTGTGTCATGTGACCAGCAATTAGACCCACCAACTCACACATAGACTTATGTGTGGACAGGAAGTCTAATTCTCTATGTATTCCTATGAGACTGAAAGCGAGGCTCCCATAGGAATGAATAGAGCAGTTACTGGCTTTCTGTCCTGGGTCAGTTGGAGGTCAGGGAGTTGGTCACATGACCCAGCTACAATAAGAAGAGAGGTTTTTACTCACAGAAACAGTCACTGATAAGAAAATGACAATCACTACAGATTATATCATGCACCTTTCTAACAGGTCAGAGAATAAAATTTTTTGTGGGAGTTCTTCTTTAATTCCATTAAAACAGTGCTGAGGTATCGTCAAGCAGAATAGTCAGGTACACAGCCTACTGCCGCTTTGCATCCTCGGAGGCTTTCTCAAGGGTGACGTGTTAAACTATTTTCTATTTGTATGGATTATAAAAAGACGGTTGCTGTCTTGTAGAAAAGCGCCAGTCTGGTGCATGGACTGTGTCTCATATTGCAGCATTCAACTGAATTTGGCTGTGCTGCAGTTCCACCGCCAGCCCGTGGTCAAGAGTGGTGCTGTTTCTGGAAAAAAAAAAACAGTCATGTTTTTAGAATCTAATACAATCTTTTTAATATCAATATAATTGTGCTACCAACATGGTCAAGGACCAATTGTGCTCTACTTCTCTTGCTTTCTGTTCCAAAATTAATTGAAGATTAAGAGGAAGGAATCCTAAAGCCTACAAGGAGTACAGTCACTTCCCTAGACCACCAAGGGTTTTATTTTTACCCCTTCACTAACGTTGACCATCATTGAAGTGGTCATCATCACTGAAGGGGAAATTAGGATTAACAAGACATTTTTATGGAGATATCACAGAAAACAATATTTTAGTCATCATTTATGTTTAACACAATGATTTCAATGTTGCAGGTTTGCAGGCAGGGGTGGAGGGGGCTGGACTGAAGGCTGTTTTTGCAGAGGGGCCATCAATTTCCTTGTGGTATTGTAGAATTTTACGATTTTAGTTCAACCTTGACTGGGAGGAACTATACAGAACTAGCGGAACCAGCATGGACATCCCTACACCCAGGGGCGTAACTACCATAGCGGCACTACTGGAGGTGAAAACTTGGTCAGGACTCTACCCTCTAAAAACTTTTAGCAAATGAGGCAGTGGAAAAAATGGCCCAAGGGTCATTGAAAAGGGTTTAGGCAGAAACCCTTCTGTCCTGCGTGGGGGGCCTGGTTTGATCCTTGTTATGGGGTTCTTAATTTTTATGTACACCACTGCCTACACCCAATCATATTGTAGCTGGGTCAAATATGTCAACATATTCTTGGGGATTGTCCAGATGTATTACATTTCTATATAACATATAACAATCGGTTAAAAATAAAAAAGAAACCATACTCATCCTAACTGATCAACCTCTGCTGCCATTCCCTATTCCAGAGGCTAAGCATTCCTTACTGTTCTCCACTTCCTAGTCAACAAGCAGAAAATGCCTGGAGATGCCTGATCAGCCAGTTACTGGCCAGGCCTCAGCCAGTGATTCTATGAGTGAGCCTTTCCTAGCATTTTGTGTTTGTCGAGCTGGAACCAGTAAGTGTTGGAGTGGCAGTGATGGGGTATTTTTTTCATTTTTAACCTTTATTTATTACCACTGGAGAACCCCTTTAAATATGCTTTGCAGATGCAAATTCTAAGATGAGGACGTATGTACCATGAAGGCAGCCCATTCTGCTCAAGAATGGAGGCCCGTTCAATGCTGGTCAGCTCCCTATGGGTAATAAGAACCTGAGTGTCCTGTCTCTAGTGCTCAGGAGGAGGTGTATGGTGGTGTCAAGTAGAACATGATTGGGTCTTAATTTCCATGATTGCTTAGGACCACCCATCCGCCACATACATTACTGGTTAACATGGTATACAATGTATATGTGTAGCGCAGGGATCAGCAACCTCCGGCACTCCAGCTGTAGTGAAACTACGACTCCCAGCATGCACAATTGCTTGCTCATTCTCAGATCTCCCACTGAAGTGAATGGAGCATGCTTGGAGATGTAGTTTCACAACAGCTGGAGTCAGTGGCGTACATAGAGAAGTAAGGGCCCCACAGCAAGGATCAAACCAGACCCCCCACACAGGACAGAAGGGTTTCTGCCTAAATCCTTTTCAATGACCCTGGGCCATTTCTCCACTGCTTCATTTGCTAAAAGTTGTTCCTTTAGAGGGTAGAGTCCTGACCAAGTTTTCACCCTAGTAGAAGAGGAGATGATCCCAATTGGGCCCCCTCTTACCCTGGGTCCCATAGCAGTCACATGGTCTGCCGCAATGGTAGTTACATCCCTGCCTGGAGTGCCAGAGGTTACTGATCCCTGGTGTAGAGTCTTGTTCCTTTGCTGTGGCATATTCTATAATATATATTGCTTGGTTCTTCATGTGATTGGTTTCCATAATGAATACATATCGCTCTATTGTTACTGTTATATTACGGATTTAGAAAAGTCAATACCTTTCAACTAAAAGAAACTATGTTTTCAAAGACTGGCTTGAGCGTAGAAGACATTGTGGTGTTAATGGCAGAGTTAATAGGTTAATTCATCTTCCATTATTATTGGTGATATCGGCTAATTAACCATGTCATTGGCAGAATACTAATTAGCTTTCACACCAGCTCTTTGTTGGCAAGTCATCTATTCTGTGTCATTTTCCCATTGGTGATAATTGAATAATCAAACTCCAGATTGCATTTATCTAATTAGATCATTTAGTCCACGGAAATGGAATAAAGTTAAAAAAAAAAGTTAGGAGACGCAGTCAAGTGCTAAAAGTCCCTACTGTATTTTATGATCTGTATCTACAAAATGTACCTTATATAGCAAGTTAACGAAAGCACAGAATGAATGTTTGGAGAAATTTTTAAAGGACTACAATTTTGGGCTCGTACTATATCTTTCCTGATACAGAGCTCCAAAGCTGAATGATTACATTCTGGCTCCCTGCAGTCACCACTAGGGAGAGCGTATTGCATATGCAGTGCCCCAGTGGATCACTGTAAGGGTTAATTTCATGTTACCAAGTTAAATGTAATTTATTGGTAAAGTACTATTTTCTGTGCACTATGTATCCCATATGGTTGATAATGGGCAGCATACAGTTAAGTCTGACAGT
>ONZH01016585.1:0-21510 GCA_900303285.1 Rhinella marina
CCTAAATACCGGAGGCACTAGAGGGAACCATTTAAGCTACTGGGGGCACAAGAGTGGACAGTTTAAGCTACTGGGGGTGCTATAACAGGTATTATAATTACTGGGACCATTACGGCGGATCCTTATTATTTCTGGGAGCACTACTGGAGGCACTATGGGAAAAATTATTTCTATTATGGTGAACTATTACTACTACCAGGGCTACTATTGGGGGTGTTACTATTATTAGTATAATATGGAGGGCACTACTGCTAAAAGGGCTACTTGTGGAGCATTATTACTACTGGGGTACTATTACTAATGAGGGCTGGGAGAGAATTATTAGTATCAGTCGGACTTTAGGGAGCATGGTAACTATATGGGGTCCTACCTATATGGCACTGTTACATTTACAGTATAGTATTTGGGGACATTGGGGAGCACATTGGTCGCAGTATTTTAGGCAGCAACAGGATAACAGTAAAAGTGGGTAATCTAAGGTGTCTTTGTGGCAAACTCTGCAGAGAGAAGATGGGGCTGAAAGAAGTGTCATGGCGGTGTGGGCCAAATAGAGAAGATGAGAAAAGAGAAGATCTACATGAGGGAGACGTCACTGGATGTAAGAGGTATGTGGTGCTGTCCAAATATGTGTCCTGTTTATTCAGCAAGGACTTGCCGATATGTGGTATGTTACTGCTGCAGCCAATCAGTGATCTAATGCTGAGAACTGGCTGCAGTGGACACATGCCATACACCTGCACATCAGTGTGCACATCACCAGCACTGTGATAGATGTGCACACTTGTCCATTACATGCCTGTCAGTCTTTGTTACATGGCAGCAGCAATGATGCCAGAAAGTCCAGGGTGTCACAGGCGTCATCATTGCAGCCATATAAACAAAGCACAGGCAGGGAGGGAACAGCTGAGAATTGTGGATTTCTTTTCCATCTGCCATATTTTAATTTTTAAATACTGAACAATCCTCTTTATTCTGGGGCGTGGAAGGGGCGTGTCCTCTAAAAAGGGGGTGTGGTTTAATATGTCCGTAAAAAATGTGGGCTGTCCGTAAATTTTGGTCCAGTTGTCCAGAAAAATTTGAAAGGAAGGTTGGCAACCCTGGGCTGATGCAAATCACAGACATACTGCCTGAACAATCAGTTTCAGCCCTACCTGGTCTATGGCCTTTCTTCAGCACATACCATAGTTCCCAGACCTCAAGAGATACCCCAAATCACTGGACCCCATGGCAAGAAACTGAATTGGGCCCCCTTGTGCATGACCCATAGCACCCCGTGGGTACGTTCACATCTACTGCAGAGGTTCCAGCAGAAGCCTCAGTCGCAGATTCTGGCAAAAATAAAGTGCAAAACACCGCTGAATGCTGGATTTTGAATGACCCCATTACTGTGAATGGGATCCGGCAGGTGGCAGAAGTGTTTGGCAATTACTGGATCTGGCCATTCTGGTATTCTGCTGGGATGCTGGAACAGAATACCAAAATCTGATCGCAAGCGATTACCTAGCCTTACCCGACGAACTGTGCCTGCTGCTGCAACCTTTTATATAGTGTGCCATCCTTCCCCCATAGACTGTGCCTGCTGCTGCTTCACCTCCTCCCCAGTGCTGACTTACTGTTTGTGCTGCTGGCAGAGTCCGGTCAGGGCCTGGGACAGATCTTCACGGAGCTGGACTGGAGTCTGGACTGGTGACGCTGTTGGATCAGGTCAGGTCTGGACTGGTCAGTCAGGTCACAGTGCAACACATGCTGGCCGAGGAACAGGACAGGGACATTTTACAAAGTGCAGACACGGAAAACTAAAGGATTTAATCCAGGTACAACTTATATATAGACTAAACCCAACGGCATAGTTAGGTTTAGCGTAGGACCTGCCTGACCTGAGACCACCGTGACGCTGGGTAGGTGGGCACAGATGTGTTTTGATCAAAATATATTGGCTAAGAGTCTCAGATTTTATCATATCAGAATGAGGTCTTAGTTTATACAGTATATATTGTTTGCATCCATTTTTGTGCACTAGAACCCCCTTTTCTGTGATTTACTTTGATATGTATAGCCACTGACATCCGCAGTCATTATCACATCATGCAGGATGTTTTTTATCCTTTTGTCTCTGTGAGTTTTGCTCAGGTACAACTTATGTTTCTCTGACTGCTGCAGAACATCATAGTACACACCTCAGTTGCTGCATAACCTCCTAATACACACCTCAGTTGCTGCAGAAACTCCTAATACACACCTCAGCTGCTGCAGAACCTCCTAACACACGCCTCAGCTGCTGCAGAACCTCATAATACACACCTCAGCTGCTGCAGAACATCATAATACACACCTCAGCTGCTGCAGAACCTCCTAATACACACCTCAGCTGCTGCAGAACATCATAGTGCACACCTCAGCTGCTGCAGAACCTCCTAATACACACTCCAGCTGCCACAGAACCTCCTAACACGCACCTCAGCTGCTGCAGAACCTCCTAATACACACCTCAGCTGCTGCAGAACATCATAGTGCACACCTCAGCTGCTGCAGAGCCTCCTAATACACACTCCAGCTGCTCCAGAACCTCCTAACACACATCTAAGTTGCTGCAGAACCTCCTAATACACACCTCAGCTGATGCAGAATCTCATAATACACACCTCAGCCGCTGCAGAACCTCCTAATACAGATCTCAGCTGATGCAGAACCTCCTAATACACACCTCAGCTGCTGCAGAATCTCATAATACACACCTCAGGCGATGCAGCACCTCCTAATACACCTCAGCTGCTGCAGAACATCCTAATACACACCTCAGCTGCCTCAGAACATCACAATAGTGACAAGGGAACTACAAGTCTCATCATCACCAGATTGATATTATTGGAAATTAGGGGGCAACACAGGGAGAGGTAAAATGGAGAGAACTACAACTCCCAGCATGTCCAGGCTGATATTATTGGATACCAGTTGATATTACAGGGCTGGGTTCACATCACTGCTTAGTTTTCCGTACTTCTGATCTGTCAGAAAAAAACGGATCCTGTATTTCAAGCATCAGTTCGGCACATTCCGCATTCGTTTGGCCATTTCTGTCTGAGATCCGTTATTTTAGACGGAAAAAAGTCCTGCACTCAAACTGGAAAACTAAATGGTGACGTGAACCCAGCCTGAGAAGAGAGAACTACAATTCCCAGCATGTCCAGATTATTATAGGGCATCATCCACTTGTAGGTGATAGCTTTAAAAAGAAATAACTATAACGCCCAGTATGGCCAGACTTATTATGAGACCTCAGTATACATTACAGAGAGGAGGTATAAAAGGAGAGAACTACAACTCCCAGCATTACCCGACTGTACTAGGGCATAAATTGAAATTACATGGATAGTGATACAACAGGGCAAGAAAACTACAACTCCCAGCATTACCAGACTGTACTAGGGCATACATTTAAATTACATAGAGAGGGATATAATAGGACAGAACTACAACTCCCAGCATTACCAGACTGTACTAGGACATACATTTAAATTACATAGAGCGGGATATAATAGGACAGAACTACAACTCCCAGCTTTTTTAGGATGTTATATGGCTATCCCAGGACACCACTAACCTCTCCTTTAGCAGGCACCACACAGAAGCTCCTCCCCCTCACATCCCACAGGTCTTTCACCAGTCCTCTGCATTGGTCACATGATGATGACATCACCAAAGGTCCTTTAGACTTCTGCTGCTCTGCTATTCCTTGGCTTCCTTCACTGGTCACATGGTCGATGACATCACCAAAGGTCCTTCTCCATTTTTTACATTCTTAGGTAGCCATACAAGTTTAACTAGTGGGCGGGGCCTATCCTCCACTGCGGCCCCCCTTCCCCCAGGGGCCCCATAGCAGCTGCGTGGTCTGCCTCTATTGGAGGTACGCCACTGCTTCTTAGCTCTAATATCTTACCTGTCCCACAACCCCAAACAACTTTTTACAACTTTTATCTCTCTTCTCCGTCCCCCAGCGCCCTCACCCTCACCTCTCATCTCAGCCGAGGACTTTGTCACGCACTTCAAACAAAACATCGTCAACATCAGAGAAGGCTTCAGCACACTGTCTCCGCAGACCCTCTACACAACTACTCCGTCCTCTTCTCCCAAAACTTGCTTCTCCACCATTGCAGAAGAACAGCTTTCCACCCTACTCTCCAGATCACATCTCACCGCCTGCGCACTTGACCCAGTCCCATCCCACCTCATTCCCAACCTCACCACAGTGTTTTTTCCAGCCCTAACTCATCTCTTCAACCTATCACAAACCTCCGGTGTCTTCCCCTCTGGTTTTAAACACCCTACCATTAAACCCATCCTTAAAAAGCCTTCACTTGACCCATCTTCTTTGTCCAGCTATCGTCCCATATCACTTCTTCCATATGCCTCAAAGCTACTTGTCCATTCTGAACTGTCCTCTCACCTCTCCTCCCGCTCACTCTTTGACCTGTTACAATCTGGCATCTGACCCCACCACTCGACTGAAACTGCCCTTATCAAAGTCACCAACGACCTGCTAACAGCGAAAACAAAAAAACATTACTCTGTCCTCCTCCTCCTTGACCTGTCCTCTGCCTCTGACACCGTCGACCACTACCTTCTGTTACAAACTCTCTTATATCTCGGCATCACTGACATGGCCCTCTCATGGATCGCATCATACCTCATAGACCGGACATTTAGCGTCTCCCACCCTCACACCACCTCCTCCTCTCATTCCCTCTATGTTGGTGTCCTGCCAGGCTCTGTCCTAGGACCCCTGCTCTTCTCTATCTACACCTTCGGCCTGGGACAGCTCATAGCGTCCAATGGCTTTCAGTATCACTTTTATGCTGATGACACACAAATCTACCTCTCTGGTCCAGACATCACCACAATGCCTATCTTCCATATCGTCTTTCTTCTCTCACTTTCTAAAACTTAACATAGATCTAAAAAAAGAATTTATCATCTTTCCCCCATCTTGCACAACCCCTCCAACAGACCTATCTATCACGATCAACGGCTGCACACTCTCCCCAGTCAAACAAGTCTCCTGCCTTGGAGTGACCTTGGATTCTGCCCTCTCCTTCAGACCACACTTCCAAGCCCTTTCCACCACCTGCCGCCTTCAACTCAAAAATATCTCCCGCATCCGCGCATTACTCAACTATGAGTCTGCGAAAGTGCTAGTACATGCCCTTATCATCTCCCACCTAGACTACTGCAAAATTCTCCTCTGTGGCCTTCCATTTAGCACTCCAATCTATCCTTAACTCTGCTGTCTGACTAATCCACCTCTCAACCTGTTACTCCTCTGCCTCTCCCCTCTGCCAATCCCTTCATTAGCTTCCCATTGCCCAGCAAATTCAGTTCATACTAACCAATACATACAAGGCCATTCACAACCTATTCCCTCCCTACATATCATAGCTACTTTCCCGATACATCCCCACACGTAATCTCCGATCCTCACAAGACCTCCTTCTCTCCTGCCCTCTTATCACCTCTTTCCACAATCGCCTCCAGGAATTCTCACGTGCATCCCTCATACTCTGGAACTCTCTACCCCAACATATCAGACTCTCACCTACAGTGGAATCCTTCAAAAGAAACTTGAAAACAAACAGACAAGTCTACAACCAGTGACCCTGCTGCCTCTACACCGCCATGACCAGGCTTACCCTCACCCACTGTGTCCTTCTCCCATACCATATAGATTGTAAGCCCTTGCAGGCAGGCCCCTATCTCCTTGTGTACCAGTTTATAACTCTTGTTCTTGCTTAGTGCAATTGTCTGTATGTATACCCCTTTTAATATGTACAGCGCTATGGAATGAATGGCTCTTTAATAATAAATAATAATAATAAATGGTATCTTAAATTGGAATTGCAGTACACGTTCTTCCTGCAGTCTTATGTACAGTATATATGATATTGCCAGTGATGTGCAATTACCAGTCTTCTACTGTTTTATTTTACCTGCAGTGCAGATACACCTTTTTAAATAGTTTAAACAATTAAAATTATTGTGGAATTGCATGTCATATGTTAATCTGTTTGAAATGTCAGACTGTGCAACTCAGAAAAAGAAGAATGTTGTACTGTGGCATTTTATTTGTACTGGAAATGCAAAGTGTACACAAAACAATTTATAAAATACCTGTTATTAAATTAACAAAAAATTTTAGTCTATTATTTCACAGAGCATTTAACCTCTTCCCATCATGCACACTTTCATGTGTTCATTTTTATATTTAACTCTTTGCCTAACTTTTAAAATTTTCTGTTCGCATAGACATGATGGATTTTTAAACATACTTTTTAAGGGGACCATTAAAATTTTTTAATTGTTATATTGAGAGGCTGGGAAAAATTCTAAATGGGATGGAAATGGAAAAATAAACTCAATTGTGCTATTGTTTTATGTGCTTTAACAACATTTAAAAATTACATACTTTCTTTACTCTGTGGGACAGTGCGACTACATTGAAGCAAATTTATGTTTTAATACTTAAAAAAAGATATTTGCATCTCTATATTCTGACACTTACAGTTTTTTTATATTTCCTTCTACAGAGCTGCATAAGGCCTTTTTTGTGTGGATATCATCAATTTTCATTGATACCACTTTGTATTATGTATAGGCTTTCAACCATGTTTTATTCCATTTATTTTAGGAAAGAGACCAAAAATAGTGATTTTATATATTTTTTATAACGTACTTTACGTATATAACGTACTTTAATATAAAGTACTTTTATAATTTAATAGTTCAAGCATTTTTGGATGTGGTGATGCTGTTGATTATTATTATGCAGATGTCCCTAAATTGCAATGCTTAACTTCTAAGGAGTTGAGACCAAGACCATGATGTTCTCTACACTAATGAACAGTACATTCAGATTATAATATACAGACAGCAAACTGTCTCTTCGCTTGCTGTGCACGTGATCACGTGATCATGTTCCCCAATACACATTCAACGGAAAAAGGCCACAACATCACAGGGGTTAATTGAAAATCCCAAGCTGTTTATTCACAAAGTTTCATCAGTTATCTATTTTGTGTCTTTGACTTACTCACAGCCCCCTATCTGTCTGAAAGGTAGAGCATTCCCTTAATCAAGATGGCACTGAGATGACTCACAGCATTTTGTGTTATGGACTGGAGTCACGTTGCACCTGAAGAAAACCACAGAGACCATCAAAAATGGCACCCTGGTATGTGATATCACCCTCTTCTTAAAGGTTTGTCCGCTTTTTATTATTGATGACCTTTCCTGGATGGGAAAATCCAGAGGTTATTGGGTCATGTCATCCTCCTTTTTCATCTTCTCATCTTCCCTATAATTTGATATGTAAAATGTCAGACACCATTTTGATTCATGTGGGATGAATCCCAAAAACTTTGGATTTCTTGGAAACCAACGTTTCTGTGAAATTTGCAACAGATTTGATTTGTTTAGAATCCATTTGCTCATCTCTAATTGGCACAATGGAGTCAGACAGGTAATAACACCCTGACATTCGCCAACACAGACTCATTTGCCAGACTGCCAGATAGAACATTGTGATGCATGATGCCACAGAACGTATCCACTGCTCCACTGTCCAGTGGTGGCTTATATTCTAGTGTCAGGGACAGTGGGTGGAAAGGATAGAAATAAGTATGATTGTGTAGACTAGGGAAAAGCAGTGAAGGATTTCAGCCAGTGAGGAGGAGTGAGGAGCTAAAGCCGGGTGTACTAAGGCAGTGCCTTCTAGCTGCAGTTACTGTCTTATAATACAGCTGCAGCTACTGCAGAACCTCGAAAGCAACCCGCTGCAAGAAGAGTTCTTTATTTCTCATTCGAACAGAAAGACAACTTTTTTTGTTCCAATCCTGAGGTTTCTCTTAATGGCAGTTTATTTCCAATATAATTTGCCAAAGTGAAATGCCTGAAATAGTAGGCCAAAATCGTTTACAGGGTATTTCTGATGTGTTGTAGTGAGTGTTGGAGTGAGTTGCAAAAGTAACAATATAAATTTACAACATGTGGCTTTCAATTCAGAGGGTACTGTTTAAATTTGTTTTAAAGTGAAAACACTGAAATAGTAGGCTGAAATCTAGGACAGAGCATCTATAATAATCTCATAATAGGTTGACAATTTGTATTTTACACTAGAGAAAACTTTTTTCTGAACCTATATATTTGAATGCACAAAATACATTATGGACAAATCTGTGATTGGCACATGATACTGCATTATTCCCAAAGTCAATTGTCAATATAAGTGTCTTGTAGAAAGGGAAAGGAATTTAACTGAGCCAAATGTCTGGAGTACAGAACCATTCCAAATTAAACACTCAGGGTCAGTCCTTGTCCTCCCAAAACCAGAACGTGAGTAATAGAAGCACCAGCTATGCTGGCCAAAAGTAGTATTAATAGTATTAGGCCACAGTTCTCCCTGGCTTCATAAAGCTGAAACAATATCACTGAGTAAAAAAGATGAGATTTTCATTACTCACAGCTTTGGAAAATGAAAGGTGGAATCTGATTGGTTGCTATGGGCAGTTCAACTTTAGACCAATTTGATAAATCTCCCCCATAACGTTTTCCTAAAAATTCTATGTTCTAGGATACTAGAGGGTGTTATATACCAATTACCGGGGCAATTGGAGCCACTTTGGTTCAGGCAGAGGGTTGAATATTAAATTTTTCTGTTATGTATTTTTAAAAACGTTATTTGTGTCTTTCACATTTTAAGCTCCGTAGGGGACTAAAGACTGCAAAGTTTTGATCACTTGTACTACTTTTCTGTATAACAGTGCATAGTGATTCTGCCAAGACATAAAAGCAGTCAGAACTAGTGTTGATCGAGCATCGTGGTGCTCGGGTAAAACACTAGTTGGTGCTCGAGCGCTCTACTGAGCACCCGAATTGGGAATTCAATGGGAGAACCAGAGCACTAAACCAGGCACCCCCTGCTCTGAAGAGGGGAGGGTGTCTGGTTCATAGGAAAAGGTGAGAAAATGATGGAAACACTACTGAAATGGTTTGGGAACAGCATGGGAAGGATGTCTGGATGCATCTTGGACACCAAAGTCGCTGCTGGAAACGATGTTGTCCGAGTATTACGCCACTTTTACGGAATGACAATAATACCCCCCAAAACCGAAGATAACATTGATTTTAGAGGAAATATTGTTAGAAAACAAGTGCTGCCAAAAATTACAAGGAACAGGCACTCCAATACACCCTTTATTACACATAAAGTAGGACATCAGACACACCCTTGAAAAATTATGATTGATTGCCTGCTGCTGAAACTCAAAAACATTAGAGGTGAGGGTCTGCTGCTGAGCTGACCCTATAAAACATTAGGGGCGAGTGCCTGCTGCTGATCTTACCATCTAAAACATTAGGGGTGAGTATCTGCTGCTGATCTGACCATCTAAAACATTAGGGTCGAGTGCCTGCTGCTGATCTGACCGTCTAAAAGATTAGAGGCGAGTGCCTGCTGCTGATCTGACCGTCTAAAATATTATGGTTGAGGGCCTGCTGCTGAGCTGACTGTCTAAAAAATTATGGGTTAGGGCCTGCTGCTGAACTGACCGTCGAAAAAATTATGGTTGAGGGCCTGCTGCTGAGCTGACCATCTAAAAAATTATGGGTAAGGGCCTGCTGGTGACCGTCTTAAAAATTAGAGGTAAGGGCCTGCTGGTGACCCGTCTTAAAAATTAAAGGTGAGTGCCTGCTGGTGAACGTCGAGGGCAGCCTAATAAGCAGTTTGATATGATGGAGGATGAGGAGGAAGAGGACGTAAATAGGAAGGGAATACAGTGTATTCAATACACCCTGAAAGCCACATTTAAAGTTCCTTCATGTTCAGCTGCTTTCCTCTGGTGGGGTAGAGAAGTCAGGGGCAATCCAGGCCTTGTTCATTTTGATAAGTGTCAACCTGTCAGCATTTTCAGTTGACAAGTGGATACGTCTATCAGTTATTATGCCCCCAGCGGCACTAAATACCCGCTCAGACAAAACGCTGGCGGCAGGGCAGGCCAGTACCTCCAAGGTGTAGAGCGTCAGTTTGTGCCACGTGTCCAGCTTAGACACCCAATAATTATAAGGCACAGAGGGATCACTGAGGACATTGACACGGTCAGCTAGGTACTCCTTCACCATCTTCCAAAACGTTTCCCTCCTTGTGACACTGGGCCGCTCATCAGGGTGACGGTGCTGGCGGGGTGTCATGAAACTGTCCCAGGCCTTGGAGAGTGTCGACCTGCCTTTGTTGGAACTGTTGTGTATTCCCCTCGTCTCCCCTCCTCGGGTGCCCAAGGAGCTACATACTCTGCCGCCAGTGTTGTCAGCTGGAAATTTTTGGAGTAATTTTTCTACAAGGGGCTTCTGGTATTGCACCATTTTGCTAGTCCTCTCCACCACAGAAATAAGAGATGAGAAGTTCTCTTTGTAGCGGGGGTCGAGAAGGGTGAACAACCAGTAATCGGTGTTGGCTAAAATGCGTATAACGCGAGGGTCACAGGAAAAGCAGCATAGCATGAAGTCAGCCATGTGTGCCAGAGTCCCAACAGACAAGGCTTCGCTCTCTTCACTAGGAGGATGACTCTCAATCTCCTCGCCCCCTTCCTCCTCTTTGGCCCATCCACGCCGAAGAGATGGAGTAAACCTGCTATGGGTACTACCCTCTGTAGCGGTGGCATCCGTCTCCTGCTTCTCCTCCTCCAATTCGCGCTGAGAAGATGAACCGATGGTGGTCTGACTAACACCCTGTGTAGGGTCTTTCCCCATTTCTAACTCTTCCACATGCAAACAGTCCGCCTTTATTGTGAGCAGTGAGCGTTTTAGTAGACACAGAAGTGGGATGGTTACTCTGATAATAGCATTATCAACGCTCACCATTTGTGTAGATTCATCAAAGTTGCGTAAAACCTCACAGAGGTCATACATCAATGCCCACTCATCGCTTGCGAAGAGCAGAAGCTGACTGGAAAGGCCCCAACCGTGTTGCAGCTGGTATACCACTACTGCCCTGTGCTGCTCACAAAGTCTGTGGTGAGCTGGCAAGTGCAAGCGCTGCTGTAGTGTTGCGAGACCGGCTGAAGCTGTAGGTGACTTTCGGAAATGGGCACACAGGCGGCACACATTTACCAGTAGCTCAGGCAAATTGGGGTAGGTTTTGAAAAACCGCTGAACAACTAAGTTGAAGACGAGGGCCAGGCATGGTATGTGTGTGAGGTTGCCGAGCTCCAAAGCCGCCACCAAGTTGTGGCCGTTATTAGACATAACCATGCCTGGCTGTAGGTTGAGTGGCGAGAGCCACAGCTCAGCCTGGTCCCTTATGCCCTGCCACAGCTCTGCAGCGGTGTGCTGTTTGTCACCTAAGCAAATAAGTTTGAGCACGGCCTGTTGCCGCTTCCCGACTGCTGTGCTACACTGCTTCCAGCTACTGACTGAAGTCTGACTGGTGCTGCAAGATGAGAATTCTGCAGTGGAAGCGGAGGAGGAGGTGGAGGAAGAGAAGGAGGGGTTGCAGCAGCTACTGTAGGTGGAGGTGGAAATCCGGATGGAAGTAGGGCCCGCAATCCTGGGCGTCAGTAGCACCCATGCCATCTCAGGGTACGACTCGCTCCCAGCCTCCACAACGTTTACCCAGTGTAGTAGGAAATGTAGCGTCCCTGGCTAGAAGCACTTGTCCATGTGTCAGTCGTTAAGTGGACCTTCCCAGTAACTGCGTTGATCAGGGCACGGGTTATGTTTCGGTACACATGCTGGTGTAAGGCGGGGGCGGCACACCGGGAAAAATAGTGGCGGCTGGGGACTGCGTAACGAGGGACAGCCACCGCCATCTGTGAAAAGCCTCAGTGTCCACCAGCCTAAATGGCAACATTTGCAGGGCCAGCAATTTTGAAAGTTGCGCATTTAGTGCTATGGCCTGTGGGTGGGTGGCTGGGTATTTGTGCTTGCGTTCAAATGCCTGGGGTAATGACATCTGTACACTGTGCTGGGACACTGAAGTGGACGTGCTCACTGATGGTGCTTGTGAAGGTCCAGGTGCAGGGCAGGAGGCATCTGTGCCTGCGTCTTGGACAGCACGTAACACAGGGGAAGAGGAGGCAGTGGTGTGACCTGCAAACTCCGATCGTGGACCCAGGCGTTCGGCCCACCTATTAGGGTGCTTTGCTGCCATGTGGCGGATCATGCTGGTGGTGGTCAGGTTGCTAGTGTTCACGCCCCTGCTCATTTTGGTATGGCACAGATTGCAATTTACAATTCTTTTATCGTCAGCACTTTCCTCAAAAAAGCGCCAGACTGCGGAACACCTACCCCTTGGCAAGGGAGATTGCCGCAAGAGTGTGCTCCGGAGAACAGTTGTGGTCCTGGTTGGCGTGGCCTGCCTACTCCCTTTTGCCAACCCACTGCCTCTTCCAGCATGTTGTGGTGCTGCAGATCCCTTCCCCTCTGTACTGCTGTCCTCGCTCGACTTGCCACCTTCCCAGGTTGGGTCAGTGATTTCATCGTCCACCACCTTCTCTTCCACTTCCTCACTCTGGTCCACCTCCTGACATGGTGATCTAACAAGAACCTGACTTAACTGCATCTCATCCTCATCATCAACCTCTTGAGACACTAATTGCCTTTGACTTACTGGCAACTGTGTCTCATCATCATCATGCACCTCGTGACTAATTGCCGTTCACCATCGTCATCTTCTTCGGACTGTGGATGCTCATGAGTTTGGGAATCAGGGCACAACATCTCCTCATGTCCCTCTTCAAGTGGGCTTGGCGAGAGGCCCAAATCAAGGAACGACGATGAAAAAAGCTCCTCAGAATATCCGAGTGTGGGATCACTTGTTTGCCCAGACTCTGCATGGTGGAAGGAAGGAGGATCAGGGTGAGGATTTTGTTGACCAGACTCTTGGCTACTGAGACTCGACTTTGTGCTTAACCGACTGGAAGCATTATCTGCTGCAATCCAGCCAACTACCTGGTCATACTGGTCTGGCGTCAAGAGTGGTGTCTTGCGCCGCCCTGCAAACTGGGACATGAAGCTAGGAGTTTTGGATGACTTTGTTTCTTGTGCTCTGCCAGCAAGCACAGTTTCACCGCGCCCAGAAACATGGCCTCTGCATGCACCATCAGCAGCACGCCCACTTCCCCGTCCCTTACTGCTCGCCTTATTAAATAGTATATATGCAAGTTTGTCTGTCACCAACAGCAGGAAAAGTTTCACCGAATGTCAGAAATATTTAGGATACACAAACGTTAAACAGCAGACCCAGCACAGGTTATGTCACCTTGATTAGCGGCAGAAAAAATACACTGGTTTTCAGGTATTTCAGATACAGAAACGTTAGACTGCACACGCAGCACAGGTAATGTCGCCTTGATTAGCGGCAAAAAAATGACACTGGATGTCGGGTATTTAGGATACTCAAACGTTATACTGCACACCCAGCACAGGTAATGTCACCTTGATTAGCGTCAAAAAAAATACACTGGATTTCAGGTATTTAGGATACAGAAACGTTAGACTGCACACGCAGCACAGGTAATGTCGCCTTGATTAGCGGTAAAAAAATGACACTGGATGTCGGGTATTTAGGACACAGAAACGTTATACTGCACACACAGCACAGGTAATGTCGCCTTGATTAGCATCAGAAAAAATGACACCGGATGTCAGGTATTTAGTATACAGAAACGTTATAATGCACACGCTGCGCAGGTGGTGTTAAGGTCAGGCAAACTTGTGCACTTTTTGCCCTAAAAGAAAAAAAATATATTGCAGCCAGATATAACAATAGTCCTTAAAAGAACTTTTGGGTCTTTTAAACAGAACAACTAGCCCTGCCTAGCCAAATCCTATCCCTACACTATCTGTCCCTCCTTGCGCAAACATTATACAGCAGATGCAGCGCAGGTAATGTCGCCTTGATTAGCAGCAGAAAACAATACACCGGATGTCAGGTATTTGGAATACACAAACTTTATACAGCACATGCTACGCAGGTGGAGTTTAGGTCAGGCAAACTTGCACAATTTTTGACCTCCCCAAAAAATTAAATATTGCAGCCAGATATACAGTAAAAATAGTCCTTAAAAGGACTTTTTGGTCTTTTAAACAGAAAATCTATCCCTACACTATCTGTCCCTCCTTGCAGCAGCTTTCCCTGACTCGTAATGAGCCGGGTCACATGTCACCGGGTGCTGTATAGCACCCGATTACGCGTTCCCGGTCAGCCAGTCACTGTAATGCCAGTAGCCAACATGGCTACGGCATTACAGTGAATGCCAGTACCTCCCCGCTCGCTGATGGGCTGCGTAGCAGCCAAGAAACGTGCGGGGAGGGGACTCGAGCATGGCGCTCAAGCACATGCGGTGTTCGGCCGAACATGCTCGCTCATCACTAGTCAGAACATGGCCTGTCTGGAGCTTTCAGAATGCTCCTGTCTTGCATGACAACTGTTCTGCACCCCTAGATTGTTCTCCAGTTCCCTGTCCTGGAGGACAGAGTGATACTCTCCATCTATCTAACCTCTTAGATGCCATTTATGCAATGCCTAATAAAGTTTCCCTTTTGTTAGTGTATAAGTAGTGATAAGCGAAGTTATCAAAAATTTGATTTGGCTGCTTCACCATATTTCACAAAGAAATTCCATTTATGACTTACGTCATCACGAATCGCATTCTAATGTATGGAAATGAACCCTTCAGATGGTGCATTCATCGCTGATAGTAGCATCTGACATTAAAATTGAGGCCTTTCAGGGGTTAATCTGGGTTAAAAAAATATTCTCACCTGATGACATCACTGCACCTGGTGACATAGTGACATCACACGGTGACATAGTGTGATGACATAGTGACATAGTGACATCACACGTCCCATCGCAGATGACATTTCTTCAATCAAGATGGCCACGATGGCCTCTCCACGAGCAAATGGATGACTTGAGTATGTTTATTTTTTACCGCCATTTCAGGAAAAATATATTTTTTTACCACGAGGAGCGAGAAAATTCAGCTTCGCGGTGAATCAAATTTTTTCTGAAATTCAATTAGTTTGACTTTGATTCGCTAATCTCTATGTATAAGTAACATATTACCTGTTGGATCTCCTGTTTTATTAAATACTTCTGGAGCACCATTTCATAGAATTATGCTTGGAATCATACCTTTATTAGTGCTTCTGAATATTTATTAATTGACAACTAGGTGTAGCTATTATCCTTGTCAAAGGAGTATGTGCCAATCACTCTGACAGCACTGATGATCTTCTCCCAGAAACAATGACTATGCTTTTCCCTATATATTGGAGGTGATTGTTGTATGTATATCAGGCAATTATTGGGAGCAAACCATTTATTGCTAATAAATTGCTTGCTCGGTCAGCCCATGTAAAGGGGCCTTAAGAAACCTAACTCCACTCTTAATGCTGCAGCTAACAGCAGCAAAAATGGCCATGGCTCTCTTACTCTGTACTGCAGGAGCACTAGAATGCAATGGCAATAGCTGTTCCATGCTGAAGTCAGCCAGGTGGACTATTTAATTACATCATTGCCATGCCTTCCTTGCCTGCAAATAAATCGTTTTGGATTTCCAACTGTAGTAGCCTGTTATTGCCTTGTTCCTGACCCTGACCTTGACCTTGGAATTGTTTCTTGAACTTGTCTACCATATTTTCCTTTGGGACTTGTCACCTCATACCTGTGGTCCTTCTTGTCTTTCTACTTGTTCTGACCATCCAGTGGCTAAATTTCCTCCTCTTGTGCTGACTTACCTGACTTGTCGCATGATAACTGTTCCCATGGCAATGACTTTCAGTCAAGTTCCCATCTTTCCTTCTGTCCCATATGCACAACTTAGACTGATTGGGGACTTTACTAGGAATCCCACCAAGACATTTCTTAGAGTCTGCAACCCAGTCTAGCTAGTGTCAGATGTCAAACAAATCTACTTAGCTGTTATAGGATCATAATATTAAACAAACATATGACTAGTACTTTTTAACAAACATTTTAATGTATGTCAGGGGGTCATTCTTTATCTCCTTTAATTTTCAAGGTCTTTTTTTGTATTTTCCATATAACATTGGGATACAGCCTATGTATAAGATAGGGCATCCACAAGGAGTGTTTTTTCCTGCTTCTCCCATTCCTACCTGCTGACCATTTTTAATCTGTTGAAATAAAGGATTGGTGAGTGCTTCATTTTCAGCTCCTAATGGATTTGGATTTGTTTTCTGTGCTAACCACTGGTGAAGATTCCTGTACAGTTTTAGTGAATACTTGTATGGACAGTGCCACTGGTTTTATATTGTTCTGGATGTATGTTGTTTTATTAACAGCATAAACCAATGGCGTTCTTCTAATTCATGGTCTTATTTTATATGGGAATTATCCTGCGAATAGTGCTCAGCTTAAAATAATTCTACAAAACAAGGAAAGATAATGTCTTCTGATGTAAGAGTCACATTGATAGGCACAAACTCAACATGATCTTTCAAAATGATATTGATTTTTTGTGTGTGTCAGTTTTATTTGCTGGGCTCAAACAGTTTATCATCTCTTCAGTCAGTCTGATCCCTTGCTACTAAAAGTCGAAAAGCGAGAGTAATAGAAAGAGACACGGACAAAGACAGACAAATACATCTTTCAAACGACTATTCTTTCCTTTGATAGGACAAGTTCAATAGCCAAAACCATTTTTAACAAGTCTCCTGACAAATGATGTGCGCCAACAAGAGGAAAAGTAAATGAAAGGAAACATGTTACAATGTAATATCAAAGCAAAGAGACCTAACACTTATTAATCCGTATGCTATCAAATTAGCCTTTAAAAACATTAAGATGTTGTTCAGTGACCCATGTTGGAATGAATAATTAGAGGCAGTTAGAGAATAACTGTTCAGATCTTAAAGTGAGATTGATAGTAGGATAATAGTAGGTTAATGGTTGCTGTGTATGGGTAGAAAGACTACCACACCATATTTGAGAGCTGCTATGTGGTGACCTATATGAGAAGGTTCCTCTAGACTTAGTTTTTTTTATAATTTGTATAACTTAGTGGAAGTTGGATAGAATTGTGGTTAAGCCCTAGTATAAATTTATCATGTATTTAAGAGTAAGCATAGGATCCAAGCATATATTTTGAGAGGGGAAGTGAGTGTGGATGGTGGGACTGCAATGTGGGTTGAAATTTTGAAAAAGGAAACTTGAATTCTCTTTAAAAATAGGACCATAGCTTTACACAAAAGAAGAATAAAAGAATGGTGGGGGAAGACTTTAAGGGGTTGTCCCATAACCACATTTTTTAACTTTTATATCCTGTCAATCAGAGAAGCTATAAAGGTAAGTTGGGTTCTCTGACTTCTGGATGACCTCTATTGATGTTGGCTGTTTAAAATGTGGGGGCATTAAGAATATGGAAAAGGTCAGCATATTTCTGCTGAGCATGAAGATTAATTGTACCTCATTGTTGTCAATCTTGGGGTCCCAAAGTTTGAATCCTACTTTCTTTACATTTATAACCTGTTGGGGGACAGTCCCTTTAAGTTTTGTAAGGGAGGTGGAAGAAAATCATCAACACAACCTGCTAATAACCCAGTAGGGTGGAAAACAGACATTTGACAGTGGAACCAGCAGCAGTAATAGTACTGTATTGGACCCAGTATGGTTGAGAACAGACAATTGACGGAGGAGGAGGAGGCAGCAGCACTTGATTGCAACCAGGCCAGTATGGTTGAGAACAGACAATTGACGGAGGAGGAGGCAGCAGCACTTGATAGCACCCAGGCCAGTATGGTTGAGAACAGACAATTGACGAAGGAGGACGAGGCAGCAGCACTTGATAGCACCCAGGCCAGTATGGTTGAGAACAGACAATTGACGGAGGAATACGCGGCAGCACTTGATAGCACCCAGGCCAGTATGGTTCAGAACAGACAATTGACGGAGGAGTAGGCGGCAGCACTTGATAGCACCCAGGCCAGTATGGTTGAGAACAGACAATTGATGGAGGAGTAGGCGGCAGCAGCACTTGATAGCACCCAGGCCAGTATGGTTGAGAACAGACAATTGACGGAGGAGGAGGAGGCAGAAGCACTTAATAGCACCCAGGCCAGTATGGTTGAGAACAGACAATTGACGGAGGAGTAGGAGGCAGCAGCACTTGATAGCACCCAGGCCAGTATGGTTGAGAACAGACAATTGACGGAGGAGGAGGTGGCAGCACTTGACAGCACCCAGGCCAGTATAGTTGAGAACAGACAATTGACAGAGGAGGAGGCGGCAGCAGCACTTGATAGCACCCTGGCCAGTATGCTTGAGAACAGACAATTGACAGAGGAGGAGGAGGCAGCAGCACTTGATAGCACCCAGGCCAGTATGGTTGAGAACAGACAATTGACGGAGGAGGAGGAGGCAGCAGCACTTGATAGCACCCAGGCCAGTATGGTTGAGAAGAAACAATTGACGGAGGAAGAGGAGGCAGCAGCACTTGATAGTACCCTGGCCAGTATGGTTGAGAAGAGACAAGTTGAGGAGGCAGCTTCAGCAGCTCTTGATTGCACCCAGTATGTTTCCAAATAGACAATTGACGGTGGGGGCATTAGTAGGAGTAGTATTCTTTTGGACCCAGAAGGGCCTAGTACAGAGAACTGAAGTTGGAAGCTAAGAAAATGCACGCTTGTAAAAATCAGTTTTTATACATGACAAAATGTTGATTTAGAGTTCAGCACAGGACAGTCAACGTTAAAAAAAACCCTGTAACATTACAGCTAGTCTAGTAGGATACGGATACGGTTAAATAGACAGCTAACCTCACCCACAGAATCCATGAGGTGAATAAAGGACATTTAAAAAGGCACAGATTCAAGAAGGCTTTATGCCATTTCCATTATCCAAAAATACGTGTCCAATTTTCATGAAATGGACACCTCACTGACACTCGCTTTACAAATTGACGCAACTACTCTGGTGTCAAACCTGTTGAATCTGGGCCTATGGCTGTTGGCGAGACATATATATATATATCTTTGTTACACCAGTTTGATGTCCTAACCGATTTCAGCGCCCAACCCAATGGATGTATGCTTTTGTGTTTTTTTAGTGCTGTCACCAGCTGGCTTAAAGGGAACCTGTCATCTCGGAACCCCCCCTGAACTAGAGTAAGCGTTGTATAGTGTAAGTGATGCTGAATCCGAATATGTAAGCTTTATCTTCATACCCACTTCCATTCTGACGCTGTGCTCCCACAAACCTGCAGTAAAATGCACTCAGTGGACTCTTCTTTGAGTCCTCTCCATTATGTGAGTGAGCACCGGAGTCCACTGAGTGCATTTTACTGCAGGTTTGTGGGAGCACAGCGTCGGAATGGAAGTAAGTATGAAGATAAAATGTACATATTCAGATTCAGCATCAATTACACTATACAACACTTACTCTAGTTCAGGGGGTGTTTCGGAGATGACAGGTTCCCTTTAAAGGATAAGTCTGGGCAATTTATAAGTTTCTGGTTCAAGTAAGGGCACAGAAAGTTATTAATTGCCTGGACTTATCTTTTAAAGTGGGTAGGGGGAAAACCCCTGATGGGGTATGGGAGTGACCTTCCCGCCCTCTCTTTGTCACTCCCAAAAAACCTCACCCTATGGGTACCTTCACATGTGGCTGCGGGTCTGCTGAGTAAAATCCACAGGGCATTTTATACCGTTCACCAAACGGCGTTCAGTACTATGGTGCCATCTGGACATACGCAGTTCTGCGCTGAACTGGGTATTTGCGTCCAGCCCCATAGTACTGAAGGTGGCATAAAATCAGCCAACGATGCGCTGTGGATTTTAGGCAGCAGAGAACCCAAAAGCATCCCATTGTAAAGGCACCCGTAAATAAGGCAAGTTAACCTGCCTTTCAGCAACTGTTTGTTGCTGTAACTAACTGTGGAGGTTTTTTATATCACAGTTGAAGGACAGCAGCCTCCGTGATATATACCCCATAGACAGCCTTATTCCACGTGTGACTGCATGAGAGGCGTGAAATCATTTGCCACAGAGAAGAACCCAATCGGGATTTGCGGTGCAAGATTTTACTACTCTCATGATATCAACAAAATACCTCAAGAACAGTTAGTACCCGCTCACAAAACGGTGAGTAGTGTTCCTTGGCACGGGTGCCAGGGATAGAACCCCACGGCTATAGTTCACAAAAGGTGAAATCCCCACTTTGTGAAGAATAGTCATGGGGATTATTTTAGGGATGGTACTGTTCTTGGGGTATGGGTTGGACGGTGCACCGTGTGAGGCATTAAGCTGGTGTGGAGATGTTAAATGGCCAACACACCATGGGCATTAAATTTGGAGATGGGGTTCTGTTTATTTAAATGTATCCGAATTAAGTAGGGAATTTTTAAGGTGATTTTTTTTTAATTTGGGGTCTAAGGGGGAACATTACTTAATAAGTTAAATTACGGATTTTTACGTTGGGCACATATTTGGGATCTTAAGGTCAGTTTCTTGGACACACGGATTGCCATGCAAGACGGGTGACTGATGACTTAGTCATTCACATCAGGCAGGGGGTGGTATAATCCGATGTAATCCAGGCACGATTCATCTTTAGAAAAGTCAGCATCTCAACACTGTGGCAAGAGAGCCTCGTTCTTTGCGGTGTTACGATGTTACCCGCCACACTGAACACCCTCTCTGACGCAACACTACTGGCTGGGCAGGACAGCAGAGCCAAAGAAAACTCTGCCAGTTGAGGCCAAATGTCCAGTTTCTCTGCCCAGTACTGCACGGGGTCGGTGACACTTTGGGGCAGGGTACAATCCAGGTAGGCAGTGACCTGGTGGGTGAGCTCATGCTGGTCCACGCCATGAGTCCGGTGTTGTGTCCCCTCTTCAGCAGCTGGCTGCATGAAATCGCTCATCAGCGATTGGAGGCTGTAGCGACTTCTCACGCCTCCACTAGTGGTGGTGGTAGTGGAGCGCGCTGGTTCCCCCCGAGCGGATGTTGTCTGGGAACCTGGCTGGTCTCGCTGGTAAGTTGAGACCAACTGACTGGTGAGTAGGTCCCGGTAGTACCCCAGTTTTGCCTCCCTCTCTGATGGCGGAAAAAATTCAGCCATTTTGCGGCGGAAGCGAGGGTCCACCAGGGTGGCCAGCCAGTATTGGTCCCTCTGGCGGATGTCCACAATCCGGCTGTCACTCCTGAGACACTCCCGCAGGCACCTTGCCATCTGCACCAAGGACAATGAGCGCCTCTCCTCTCCACTGTCCTCGGTATAGTTCCAGGGTCTGCTGGGGTCTTCCTCCTCTTCCTCTACCACCTCATCCTCCATCTCCTCCTGTGATTGAGAGGCAGAGAAGCCAGGTGGCGGTGTGTGGAATGGCTGGGCGTAGACATCTTCCTCCTCCTCACCCTCCATCTGCACTTCATCCATCTCTGGGCTCAAGGCGATGTTCAGCCTTGGAGTGGTGGCCTGGGAATCCTCGCTGATGATGCTTT